>OX424573.1:106508716-106672429 GCA_949152435.1 Gastracanthus pulcherrimus
TGATTCTGTCGAAAACCAGTCTGCATCGGGTCCAAAGTATTATTTTCTCGTAAAAAGTCAGTTATTTGGTCGTGTACTATTTTTTCAAGGACCTTAGAAAGGAAACTCAGTAGGGCAATTGTTCGAAAATCTGACACCGTAGATGGGAGAGGCTTCTTCTTCAAAGGCACCAACTGAGCTCCCTTCCAAGTTCCCGGAAAAATGCCACTGGACAGAGAGGAGTTAAAGATCTTAACAATATGATCTCCCACAAACGGAAGAGCCTTAGCCACTATACTTTGGGGAATACCATCTTCCCCTCTGGCCTGTGATGAGAAGTGGGCAACAGCCAGGACCACGTCCGAGAAGCTGACCTCTCGGAAAACAAAGTCGTCATCACTGGCAGTGGTCAGGACGTTGCCAAGTTCTTCATCACCCTCATTTTGGGAGATCGACACCCCTGCAAAGTGGGCATTGAGCTCTTCCGGTGAGAAACCATGAAGCTCCTCTCTTGTCTTTGGCAGAAGGTCCAGAGCCTTGAGCTCTTTCCAGATATCTTTCTTATTATCAATCGCTTCAGAAATTCTATTTTGTAAAAATCTTTCCCTTGTTTCCTTCGTTCGTAATTCAGCTTCAGCTGCAAGGCCCTGATACTCCCACCACAGTCTGTCGTCTTTGGTCCGCACATAGCGTCGTCGTACGGAGTCACGTTTTTTGTAAAGATGTATTAGTTCAGCATCATGGTGGATTCGTTTTCTTTTTCGGCGTGAATTCTTTCAACGGAGCAATTTTATCTATCACAGCCATGAGGTTGACAGTGAGGCACTCTAATTGACTGTCAACACCCGCCACGGGACCATCGATCTGCGACCATTGGATCGATTTAAAATCTCTGTAGCTGGAAGATTCAGCCACAGGGGATGCAGCAGTTTCGACCCCAATCTCGACCTCTATGATGTTATGATGACTGGGAAAAGGCGCCGGCCGATTCTCCCTGCTCAGTACAACGTCATTATTATCTGTCAAGATCACATCAATCCACGTGTGAGAATCCGTGAGATGATGAGTTGCACCATGATCAATTATTTGAAGGTTAAGATCATCAGCCAACCGCCTAACAAATTTTGCATCGTCTGACGTTCCGAGTAGGTTCGCATTCAGATCTGCCATAATAATTTTGTGACTAAAGTCTTGGGTATGTATCGTTAGTTTGTCTGTTAAGTCAGAGCCCTGTAAAAACGGTACGTGTGGTGGTCTGTATATTAAAGCAACAAAGACGGGGGAAGGCTGCCCTGCTAAACACTGCCCATTAAATATTCAGGTATAAATGGCCTGCCCTCCTGTGTTGTTGGAGAGCTGCATAGTAAATTGGCCTTGAAAGTGTTATGAATGTTCAGGACCAGCCCGCCCCCTAGTTTGTTGCGATCAAGTCTAAGTAGTGAGTAGTCGTCGATCTGAATGAGATCACTCCCAACATCAGGGTCAACATCCCAACATCAGAGATAGAGAGAGAGAGAGAGAGAGAGAGATTTTGTGGCAAGGTGCCATTACCCGTCACAAATTCAGAAAAAAAAGACTAGAAATAAATAAAAAAAAATCATTAAAATCATTCAAATTAAAAATCATCAAAATTATTAAAATCATTAAAATTTAAAATCATTAACATCATTAAAATCATTAAAATTTAAAATCGTCAAAATCATTAAAATTTAAAATCATCAAAATCATTCAAATTTAAAATCATCAAAATCATTCAAATTTAAAATCATCAAAATCATTCAAATTTAAAATCATCAAAATCATTAAAATTATTAAAATTTAAAATCATTAAAATCATTAAAATCATTAAAATTTAAAATCGTCAAAATCATTAAAATTTAAAATCATCAAAATCATTAAAATTTAAAATCATCAAAATCATTAAAATTTAAAATCATCAAAATCATTAAAATTTAAAATCATCAAAATCATTAAAATCATTAAAATTTAAAATCATCAGAAATCATTAAAATCATTAAAATTTAAAATCAACTAAATCATTAAAATCATTAAAAATGAAATCAATCTAAAGCGTTAGAATCAATAGAATTTGAAATCATCATAATTATTAAAATCATCAAAATCATTAAAATCATTAAAATAATATCATTAAAAATTTGTATTTTTTCAATAAATTTAGAATCAATACTACTACTGTTGATTGATTTTCTCGTAATTTCAGATTTTCAAATTCAGTTTTTAATTTATCTGTAAAATTATTATCTATAACTTCATGATTACCTTCATCTTGAATATTCACATGTAATTCTTTTCTCATTCTTATTACTGAAACCTGCACACTTTTTGTTAAGTCTTATTTTAATTTTCCGACATTAAATTCAATAATTTTATTTATTTATAAATTTAATACATCTTCATTAACATCATCTAAAAATTCTTTTAATAATTCATGCCAATTGTTAACAATTTTTTTATTCCATTATGTCCTTGATCTTTTAAATTATCTGATTGTTTTTTAAAATTATTAGTTAAATCAATTTTATCATTAAATTTTTCTTTATCTAAATAATCCTCACTTGAATACGATTTTGATGATCCGAACACGTCGACCGCCATTGTTATACTATTCTTCCTTTTGTTTTGCCTCTTTATATAATTATACTTTTGCTATCTTGATTTTCGAGTCATGTATTATCTTTCTAATTCTATTTTCCAGAAATTTTATAGGTGCATCAAGACTTACAATTTTTTGCAGTGTTTTATTATAATTTTCTTATATCTCCAGTCAGCTTGATATATGCCAGTTTCTGCTCCTTGTAAACGATCAAAAGTATCATGTACGTCGTCGCGAAAATCACGTACATGTTTATTTAATTTTACTTCTATAATTTGAATTCTGTCTATAATATTTTGAAAGTGTTTTTCTATTTTGCTAGTTGTACTGCTAGTATTAGTATTATCTTGATTATTAGTATTATCAGTAAATATGCATTGTCAGTAATTTTAAATTTGATTACACAAATAATATATATGAAAAGTAATATTAAAACAATATAGGAACTTATTACTCTTGTAAGCTTAACTGACTCCGTGATGGTAGCAGACTAAACTTGCACAACGAAACTCCTACAATGATGCTTATTACAATTCAAGGAATACTTCAAACTGACAGAAATTAAGAAAGGAGTCGTATAAAGCTGCTTAAAAAGGAGTTGTACAAAGTTATGTTACGCATGTGTTTTATACTCATTTTAATACGTTCTAATATTGTTACTCTCGAGTATTCTCATATTTAGCTGTTAACAATTTCCTATTCAATTTTAAACGTTTAAATGTAGTTTTTCTCGATTAATGATAAACCCTCTATCCTCAAGCTCACTGATTATTTATAATACCTCACTATCAACGTTGGAATGGCCAGCAAATTTAGCAGTTATGAATAATTGTAACCTTTGACCAAGTTCATTAATATTATAATAATATTTATAATCAACCGCATTATTTGTAACAGTCATATCTAAATATTCTAATATTTTTTCATTCTTTCCCTCTTTTATAATTTTATTTCTAATTCACTTTCCTTTTCTAGGAATTAAACTTGATATAATAATTTTATATTTATAACCTCTATTACTTTTGAGAGGTGCATTATTTTCAAATCCTTATCTATAAAATTTAGTTAATTCTAATATTTCTTTATAATACTTTAAATCTCTATTATTATATACAATTTTATTTGGTTGATTTTTAAATATCAGTTTTAATAGACCTGGCGTAGATCTGTAGCTTTTATTTTTTTAATCATCAATTATTATGTTATCATTTCGATCTGCATCTAATTTTTTTCTTCCTAACATTGATTATTATCACTATAATGTGAACCATATGTTTTATCAATAACTTTGTAAGGATCAGTGAAAAACTCAATCATATAAGCTTTTCAAATTCGTCCAACATGTTTGACTAAATAATCATTTAAATTTCTAAAATCACTTACATTTCCTACTACATTTTGCATGGAAGCTTCTAATACCGAAGGATTTTCATATATACCATTTCATTAATAGCTATTTCTTGTTGCTCTTCTAACTCTTCTTCTTCATTATTAATATTTAGTAAAGGTGATGAATATACATTTGTGGAGGAAAATGCAAATATTCTTCTTTATTTTAATGTAGCTATATTTTTACAGAGAAGTGTTGAAGAGGCACTTATTTGTGAAAGATCAATACTCTTTCTTTTATTTTTTATTAAAGGTTGATTTGTAATTAAAAAATTTCTTTCATTATCTTTTTCAATAACTTCAACTTTAATTGTTTTTATTTGTTCAACAATTTCTTTAAAATTTCTACAACTGGTTTCAATTTTAGAGCTAGATGTTTTTTTCAAATAAAATTTCTTGTTTTTACAATACCTTTAATAACGTTCATCTGCATGATGTTCACTATTTCATAGTTTGAATTATACTAACGTTTATATTATAATGTGTTCATTAAAACCTCGTTTGTATCTTCCATTGTTATTATTTTTATCTTTATCTGTATCTAAGAAACCATATTTGTTCCCAACATTTATTACACATATTACAAAACATATTTAACGTCATGCCAGTATTAACATGATTGTTATACACACGACGAACATCTGTAAGATCTTATTTAAATAATATTAACAAATTAGCGTTATCACGCATGAGATGTTTCGAAATTTGTGCGTATAACTGACAAAGAAAGAAGCAGTCTATATTTGCATGTCTTCCCAATGAAAAGTATTCTCTAATTACACCCTGTTTATCACAGCATCAAAAGTAAATATTGAATTAGGTAAAGCTTTTTGAGGAGGTATTATATTTATGTTGTTTGAAAAGGCAGAGTAGCCAATATTTTCTAAATGAGATATAATTTTCTTAAGATATAAATATTTAGGTTGATTTAATGATTCGGAATATACATATAGATTTTCAAATCTCAATCCATTGAGACTAATTAGTAAACTTATTAGAACTTTGTTTTTCCACAATTTGACGAACCAGTTATTATATCGAATAGTGTTGGGTAACAAAGGACCATGTCGCATTTTTACATTAAATTTTTATCAAATTCATCATCAACATTAATAATTTTTATAATTTTAGGTTGTCGAATAAATTTAATTTTAATTTATTATGGAAAGAATTTCTTTGAAAAATAATTATCATTAGTTAACTTACTTTACATTACTAAATTTCGTAACTTTTATTGAATAATATTGAATATGACCTTGAAAATAAATAATTTTTATTATATAACATTATTTATATTTACGTGTCATTCTAACTAGTTTCAACAAGTTTATTAAGAATGTTCAAATAATAAAAAATATTACGCAATTTTCCTAGAAATTACATAATTATTTAATTTACTTTTATGACCTTGAAAAATGTTACAAAATGTTGCAAATGTTGCATAAGATTACATAAGACATAATTTATTATGCGCTTGAAACTTCTTACAACATAATTATAAATAAAAATGATGAAATAATTCAAAATATTATGCAATTTAACTATACTTTGTTAATTAATTATTTGCAAAACTTTGTATAAATAGTTAAACGTACTAAGATAATTGGACAGTATTAGCTAGCAAAATATTTTTTTCAGTAGTCTCATCTTCTAAATTAGCAATTTATCTACAAAACATTTTGAATATATTCCTAAAAAAGTTTTAATTGAAAACTTTTCTGAAGATATTGAATTTATATATCAAGGGGCACGATAGCGCCCGATGGCAAGTATAAGTGTAAAACTGTACGAAGCTGAGCGGGCGCTCCCGCGCCCTAATAAATGCCAATTTTACTTTGTTCTAACCCTTTATGAAATTTAAATATTAATATCTAAATACTTATTGTGCGTTGAACCATGTACTGGCACTTATTTAAGAGATTTTTATTTAGTCTTTATCTTGAAAACAGTTTATGCGGGATTCTCATCCATTTACGAAATATACTAGATTGAAATTTTTCTCACTAAAATTATTTTTCTTTTCCTCCGCCACTTCCGTTTTCTCGTGAATCTAAGAACATCAATCTAGTGAGAGAGAGAGCAAGAGAGAGAGAGAGAGAAAGAGAGAGAGAGAGAGAGAGAGGGAGAGAGAGAGAGAGAGGCAACTTCTAGAACAGCTGGGGCTTGAAGTCTGGTGGTAAACTGTCGTAAACACAGATTATCTATTTTTTCTGTCTGAAATCAAATGACAAAATATGAATTAACGGTTATTGCTTCAGGGGTTTCGGAGAGAACAAAAAGGAAACCCATAGTGCGGTTAAAAGATGCATTCTTGTTAATTATTCATGAAGTAAGGTTATAGATATAATTTCAGTTATTGTGATTTGCTATTAGGAAAATGGGAGTGATTATATTAATAAAAACTGAAGTAAACAACAATATATAGTAATATGTGCATAATAAAATTGCGTAATTTAGTATAATTAAAAAGTGTTAATATATTGAAAGTATAAAATAACCATGTGAGAAGTTTCAAGTTTAACTGTTGCTAATCATTTCAAAATACTTTAAATATTGTTGACGCCGTTATATATAAGGATTTATTCCAGTTTGATAAATTATTAATAAATGTAAGCATTTGAAGATAAATTCAGGTGCGATTTAAATATTTTAAGATTTTTTTAGTATGAAATATTGTCCACTTTTATCAAATGACTAAAATTTACTCAGAATATCGTCAATGCTCACATTCTGTATTTTAGTTTCCCAAATTCTCAATCAATATAGGCGGCTTTTGAAGTTTAATTTGGTTATTTGTCATATCGTACAGGTACTAAATTATTTTCAAGCTTTTCACGTATGGCACGCTTTTGTATCTTACAGATTATCGAAATGTGTTGTAACTTACTAAGTATAATGTTTATTCTGAAAATATAAACTGACAATATACATATTCACAGCTAGATCGTCATAAATATAATGACAATTTAATGTGTTAAATTCCAGACACTTTATGAACATGATGAGGTTGGAATACCAATATATGGTTAGCTTGATTATTCAAAATAGAGATTCAAAAACGATTTTTCAGATTTTGATTGTAGGATCAGAAGAGTGTACAATATGTGAATGTACGAAAATAATTACCTGTATTGACTATTATCAGATTACTCAATTAATCTTAAAATGTTGTTAACATATTGATCGAGAATTCAGCAAACGCGAATAAATCATGAATAACCTCATAAGTAGAAGATCATACATCTAGTTTGTACGGGTGTTGATGAGGCTTTAGCGAGAAATATCTTTTGGTACGTAATAATGAAGCCCGGAACCCGTAGTTTGACGTCATAGACTCCAGAACCCAAGATACCACTAAAAACATTAGTATTGCTCATATACGCAATGTTGAAAATATTATATGTATAGGTATATTAGCAATAATAATAATAAATGCCGTATTTGCTGCACAGTAGCATACCATAATAGTACCAGAAGAGTGGCCATTGATCAGCTGGGAGTGCGAGTGAGAAATATAGTGGAGCATGGTAGTGGAATTGATGTCCCACTTCCACTAGCAGGCTTTACCTATGCTTCTCACTCGCACTCGCAGATCCGAGGTGGTAACTATCCCCGTTTCCTACCGGTATGCAATCAAACAGTGGGTACTGGGCATCTTTTTGAGTACCTGGAAATAACTTGTAAAGCTTAATCATCAAAATTCGTGATCTGGAGTTATGATTCTTTTCTTGTCAATGTCAACAATATTAAACATTAATTAGTTTTTTTTTTAGTTGAAGTGCCGGGGAGACCAAATGTAGTAATATCCAGAAATTCAGTTAATAGAAATATTACGGCGTCAAAAGATAGCTTTTGACCTCTAAAATATAACCCTAATTTTTCGTACCTGGATTTGGACCGGAAGTATGATTATTTAAGCCAAACGTAACATCAAAATAGCTTTTTTCACATTTCTTGAAATAACTCACTAAATATTTTAATACTTCAAAATGTTTGAGCATAAAAAATATGTTAATTAGTGTTGAATGTTGTTAACGTGTATTTTACGCATGCAAAATTGAAAATTATTTTGTAGAAAATGACCCCATGTTTTAAAGGAAAAACATGAAAATGACTTTTCATAAGGGGCGTTATCTTCGTAATTTCTAATATTTAAGTATCGATAGTAAGTGCATTGGAATGTGCTTAAAAAACACGAATTTTTAAACAAAAAACGTCGGGATCCGACCACTAGGAGCCGGGATTTGTTTTACAACAGTGATTACAGGCCACCTAATGAATATTCTTACTTGAAACTTGGAATGGCAGGAGTAGATTGTATGCTCTAATAGCTACATTTTTTTGTTTATTCTGGCCAACTGGTTCGGAATAAATGGCCGTGGAACCTTGCGATGTCGCGCGAAGAGGCCAAAAAACAGTCACCGAAGCCACCAACACGGCGCCGCGGTGAAAGAGGGGGCAGCTTTTGCGAGTTCGTGCGGCATCAACTGTCCCACTGTCTCCTCCACCAATGCAGCGTCGTGCCTCTACGAGAAGGGAAGCAACCCGGCGACTCCGCTGAATGCTTTTTGATCGCTTCGCGCGACATCGCAAGGTTCCACGGCCATTTATTTAGAACCAGTTTGCCAGAATAAACGAAAAAAATCAGCTATTAGAGTATACAGTCAACTACTCTCATTCCAAGTTTCAAGTAGAAATATTCATTAGACTGTCTGTAATCACTCTTGTAAGAAAAAAAAAAGTACTTCGGCTTATATTGATCGGATCGTGACGTTTTTTGTTTTATAATTAGTGTTTTTTAAGTACATTCCAATGCAATTATTTTCGATACTTAAGGGTGCTCTCTGGTGAAAAATTAAAATTTCCTAGCCGTTAGGTTAACAGAATTATATTTACATGGTACGTTTATAATAATATTATCAATTCATACACACATTTAAAAAAAAAATATTAAATAATCTTGAAGTTATTAAGATTAATTGGTTTATTTTAAGTAAAATTAGGTTATACGATAAAAGTTCTTGGTGCACACCACAATGACATTTATGAACCGAAAAATTTTATACGATTTTTGACAGTAAAATAAAAATAAGTTGGCTGAAAGTACCAATTTTGAATCAACTATGTAATTTTTAAACATAATAAATATTTGTTGTTTAAAAATTGTTAAAATCAGTGCAAATTTGTTAATTGAATCATTTAACATTAGTTTTGTCATGGATATTTATAAAATATTTCAGCTAACTAATGTTAAGAATGTTTCAAAGAATGTATCCTAAAAGTTTCATCAAGATTGATTATTTTGGTATGCGTCAACAACATTTTGAAGATTGAAAACTTAAATAATGAGAAAACAGCAATTGATGAGAAATAATGAAAAATGTAGCTTTATTTTATAATACCTTAATTCAAATTTACCAAACTTTATAACATTTACAAAAATAAAATAAAAGCTTTTAAAAGATAGTATAGATAATTTTTAACCTAAAAAAAATAAAAAATGACTATCTTTTATTTAATTTTTACATCCTTTAATCGATCGAAATTACGCAAAATAACATCAAATGAGAATAAATAGCTTTGACTAAACTGCGAAATTTTTTAGCTTAAAAAGTAAAATAACATTATATAGCTGTTCCACTTGTTAAGGAAGAGTTGAATCAACTTTTAAAATATCACTGGAGAGCGATCTTAAATATTACTACGAAGATAACACCCCTTACAAAAAGTCACTTTTGTATTTTTCTTTTAAAAAGGGAAATTTTTTAGGCTCACCTAGAGCCATCCCTAAATGAATAATTAGCAACAGTCAACATTTTTTAACATATTCTTTTACGCTCAAACATTTTTCAAACTTTACCCTTCGATGGCCTTTTTAAAGTATTAAAATTTATTTTTTAGATTTCAAAAAGTACTAATCCTCTACAAAACTTAATTCGAAACATCTTTATTATAGTGACTTTTTTCGCGATATCCATACTTAGTGAGTTATTTCAAGAAATGTGAAAGAAAGCTATGTTGAGGTTACGTTTGGCTTAAATAATCACACTTCCGGTCCAAATTCAGGTATGAGATATTAGGGTTTTATTGTAGAGGTTATGATGTTGTATTTTGACCCAAATAGGATTTTGTTCCTACAACTCACTATTATTTTATTTATAGGGCTAATGCTCGTTACTTACTACTCCAATATTATTTACGCCAGACTCCTCTAATCTCTGGAGCAGGTTCGCTGAACCGGACGCCGGGACAATCGACGAAACCCACGCTGATCCACTCGATATTATTATTACTTCCTAATTTGCATGTAGGTTCTAGCTGCTTAAATGATTTATGTTTTATCAATTACTGAATATATATAAGTATAAGATACATAGAATTTAATAATTAATTTCATTCTCTAATTCTAATTAGCTGTTTTAATTTAATATTTAATTAATCACCACCAACTAATAATTTCCCTCGGACTATTAACATTTATTTCGCCCGACTTAAATAATAATAGAAATTTTCGCCCGCGTGCGTAATGGTCGCCTGCTGCCACTACTCGCACGTACCGTTGGCCGACCGCGTTGCCATAATTACCAATAACCTGTAATAAAAATTACGCTGCCTCTGGAATCCTTAATCTGAAACAAACTAAATAAACCTAACGACAAACACACAACAGCTTCATTCTCCGCCATGTTTCGACCTAAAATGCAGCTACAACTGAAACAGAAATAATTTATGGAAAGCTCTTACCAAGTAATTTTTAAGTAAAAATTACACAAAAACTCTCTTGATGATTATCTGGGCCGAGAGCTTCATGGGCGAGATTCACTGACCAGACTAATTCACTCACGTTGAATGATACTCCAATTTAATAATTCGACTCGAAGTTCAATGGCTACCGGCTTCTCCAATATTTCCACGCGGTGCTGTTAACTTCGAATAATGCTGCTAACTCAGAAAAGGCGACTGTACTCGGAGAGAGCTCCGGACGGAATGAAGAAGACGGAAACTCTCGTTCTGCTCCTCCGGCTTCTCCGAGTCCTAGCTCCCTCTGTTTTCCTTACCTCGATTTTCTCTCTCCTTCGAACACACCTGTTGCTGTATACCCGCAACTTGATTTTTATTCAAGTAGTAACCGGAGGTTAATTACTGATTAGTTTTATCTCCCGTCATGCGCACATGGGACGCGCTTAATTTAAATAATAAATCAGCGCCCTCTATATTGAGTACATTTTCCCGATCCTGTATCCTATACTCGATAATACCATGTATAATAACCGATATAGCGGAGCGCGTTCGTTGTAAACGCGCCTTGCTCCCTTCTCCCGCCGCGCGCTTATCTTTCTATATTTTAGGCGTGTATCTATTCATCTTTCGTTGGCCGACCAGCTTCCTATCTCTCTTGCTGCTTGGCTCTCCCATGCGCTCGACAGCTGGCTAAGGTTGTATAGCCATCTCGGCGTTGTCCTTATAGATGACGCCGCTCGCAAACTCCTCGCGCTACGGTCGCGCTCTCTGGTGTCCGTGTACGCGAGTGTGTATGTGTGTGTGAGTAATATTCGTCTGCTGCGGCTCCTGTCCGCTTGTTTTCTCTTGTTCTGTCTCTCTCTCTCTTGCTGCTACTACGTAGCGACAGAGAAACAAAGATAGACTCGACCTCTTCTTCGTCGGCGCTATCTCCTGAGCTGCTCAGCTTTCCCTGGGCTGCTGAGTGTTGGCTGAGTCGGCTGCTAAATGTGTGTGCGTGTGTGCTGGTCGTAGGTTTATGTGTGTGTTGCGCCGTCGATCTGCCGCGTGTAACATATCAATTAGACGTGCACGATTAACAATTAAATAATTAATGATTATTTAGCGTGCGGTCGGTGGTATCGGTGCGTGCGTGATTCCGTCCAGTTTTTCCTAAGTTAATATCAATAATATTGCTCCCTTATAATATTCCCCCTTCCCTATCCTAACCCTATCTACCCTAACCTAACCTTCCTAACACCCTATTTCTCTTTCAGCTATTTATGTTTTACAGCAATGTTTTATTGTGGCACTTTACATGTCACAAGGTCAAAAGCTATCTTTTGACCCCTTAATATTTCTCTTAACTGGATTTCTGGATTTGAACTCCTTGACGCCACGACTATTTAGAATCTAGATCGAAATATGCATTTACAGATTTTGATTGTTTTTAGTTTTTAACTATTCGTTCACTGTTATGAAAAGACTTAGATTTCCTAAAAATATTGTTTATGCACACCTTGTTACTTGTACAAGATTTATTCTAGTTTTCTAAATTCTCGATCAACATAAACAACATTCTAAGTTTAATTTAGACATTTGATAACAGTTCATGTTAGTATTAAATCATTTTAAAACTTTTCTCACAAGGCACACATTTATTCTACTATTAATTAAAATGCATTATAACTTTCTATTGTCTATTTATTCACCAGGTTACATTTAGTAACAAAATAGAATATCTAATAATAACATTATGCTATAATAAGACTGCACTCTGCAGATACATAGGTATCTGTACTCTGTCAGATTACAAAAATAGAACAAAAACTTACAATCACAATTATAAGCTACTTAAAAAGTACTTAACGCTAACTATAGAGCTGTTATGGTTTATGCTGAGGCATAAATCATTTAAACTCAAATAAGATCATACCACGGTTCCTTAGTTTTTATTATCCATCCTTCCATTTCAATTATATTACTTTTACTGTAATACTATACGATATTCATATTTCTTATGCATTTCTTTATCTTCTTTTTCATAATATTTTTATTAAATTTCATATTTTTCGGATCTATTGAAAGTTTATTATAATATGCTGCGGAGATTAGCTGTGTATTCCATTATTATTTCTTTAACTAATTGTTCTTCATCATTATTGTTTAGATATACAATATCTTCCTGTATTTGTGCAACCCCAACTTCTTCACTTGCTATTGTTTTTATTGGGTTTTATGGATAATCTGTTGTTTGTATTGTTCTGTGTAATAAAAATTTATATGATCCACAAGATTCTTTGTCATCAGCTGTGTAGTTGATCTCTCTAATGGTATTATGTTTTTCATTATATTTCTGACAGTTTATGCATTTCTTATTTTCTTTATTGGTGCAATCCTTATCTGGATGCTTTTCAGAGCAAAAATTACAGAATTCATGAGTAGATGTACATTTTTTCGAAGTATGTCCATACATTTTACATTTATAACATAAGTTTACATTAAAATCATCGTAAACTTTGCATCTATCCTTTCCAACGTATAGTTTTCTGGCTTTTATAATTCTCGCCTATACATCAGCTGTTGCCTCTGCAACCAGAATCAGTGTATCAGTTTTCTTGCTTATATATTTATGAACTATATTTATCTCATTGTTCATTCAGCGAATTTCTTTCACTGATGTCACTTTTAATTTTTTCATTGCTTCCTTTTTCCAAATATTTTTCAACTCCAATTATTCTAATTCTAGGTGTTTTCATTGTTTCAGTTTCAATTTTTAAATTTGTACATTTTTTAGAGCCCTCTTCAACTTTATTTACATCGAAAAGATTTTTACATTTGATGAATATTTTGTCTGTAGTTGGAAACATTTTATTGATCGGAATATTTGTTTTTTGCTGTTAGTATCTTTTAAGCTGCTATCAGAACATCATTTATTCCTTTTCTGTTGTTCGGTACGACTATTTATACTTGGTATCATTCTGTGTTTACATACATTTTCTGTGTCGACCGCTTGAGCATATGTTCGCTCTGGCACCTCGGAAACTAATTGCGATTACATTTTTTGCTTTAACAATCCATTGCTCTCTTTTAGTTGTAAATTAAAATCTTTTAATAGTTCACTTTTTTCTTATAATTCTTTATTTAATAGTTTTAGATATTCATTTTCAATCTTCAATTCTCTTACTTCTTTTTCTACATCGTTTGATTTCTCTTCTATTATAGATTCTGTATCTTGATAATTTTTACTTGTTGTTCTTGCAATCACTTTTAAGTTATCATAACTCTGTTTTAACAAATTATAATTGGTTTCTGCTTGTTTATATTTGTTTTCAAGTTTTTGACATACTTCATTTTATTTATTGAGGTCTTCCTTTAATTTCGCTATAAGTACACGTGGAGCGTTTGAGGTTATGTTCACATCTCTGCTATGTTTATCACAGACTACCAATGAGCCAGTTATGTACTTTCCATTCTTTTTTTATTAAAATCACTTTTATGAAATCCACTATCACATAGTATACAAACGACAACACCAACTGTTTGTGTAGGATGACATTTAAAGTATATATCGGGCGGAATTGCTTCAGGTGGCAATCCCCTGACCGCCGTCTTATTTCGCTCGCCAACTTATTAACAAATATTTTTATTCTGAGAATGGAAACTGACAATATTAACAACTCGATCATCATAAATACAATGACGAGTTCCCGTATTAAGTTCTAAACAAGATTTTACTCTACGGTTAGTAGAATATCGTTAGCTTGACTTTATAAAATGAAGATACAAAAAAATTATTTTTAGATTTCGATTGTTTGTAGAACAAGAAAAGTGCAATATTTTAATGTATCATAATGATTACCCACAGTGACTATTATCGTATATCTGAATTAGTCTCAAAATATTATAACATATTCATCAAGAGTTTAGCAAATAGGAGTAGTTCTAAATAATTTAATTTTTCATTTGAACATTTATTAAATATCGTCGCTTCAATATTATATTCTAATCTTAAATGCAATCAAAATCTTTAAAAATGTATTTCAATCTGAATTTTAAAAAGTATATGTAATCAATATTTGTATTTCACCACTTTACAATGTTGTGATATTATCTTAAATACAATCAAAATCTGTAAGAATTTTAAAGTTCATACATAACTTGCACAATCCACTTTAGTTATTTGTATATTTTATTATGCGAAGAGAACTAAAATTAGATATTTTCCTTGTTATGCTAAAACAGTGTAGTACACGGAACATTTTTCAATATTTGTTACATTATTGTTTAATTACTGTACTATTTACAATTCAGAATAACTTTTCTTTTCTTTATTATTAAATAATAAGAATGATAAATAAATGTATTCACCAATGCAGAATAATTTAAGATAAAGTTTTCTTAAAATTTTTTATTACAATCACTTACTAACATTTTTTAATCACAATATTTTGTGTGCACTAATTACTGTATATTATTGTTCATTTCAGTTTTATTATTATAATCAATTTCATAATCTAAACTAATTTCTTTAATGATAAGTCACAACAAACTAGAGTAGGTATACAATGACAGTTCTAGCTCCCCCACCACTCCATCTTTCGTCTCACCTGTACAGGTGAGAAGCGTTCTGATTGGTCGAGGCGGACAGGTGAGAATAAGCCCCGCCCCAACTGTCTCACCTGGGCGCGATCATGCTCTAGAATATTCTCGAATGTTCTAGAAACATGTCGACTAATCTCGAAAAAGGGATGCGTGATATTGCGCAATCATCGCCATATTAAACATTGAAGCATGCAATCGGATGACGTCATCAATTGATCTAGCTGCATATACGATGTGAAATATGTGATATCCGGAATGGAGTGCGAATATTAAAGAAATCTACTTTACCGACTAAGACTTACGTTAGGTATTCACATTTCAATTGTATAGAGTATACTTACAAATTCTCAATATAATCGAATAAGCTCTGGAAGCTTCTCATCGTCGACGAGGACCGACCTTCGACGGATCTGTGGATGAACCAGACCGCGATATACGAATGCTATTGTATTTTCGAAGGATGACACAAAGCATGTATATCTATATATGCATGACTCAAGAATCTTATATCTGCTGCTATATAACTTTGGCTGGTAAGCAGCGAGTTGTAGAGGCTGAAAACCCACACAGCACGATATATTTCGATGAAATATTTCATGAAATATTCCGTTGAAATATTTCTGCAATGTTTTAGAAATATAACTGAAACATGTAGGAAATATTTCGACGAAATATTCTTCGAAAGATTTATGAAATATTCATGAAACATTGCTCGATATATTTCATGGAAAGATATTTGAAACATTTCTCGAAATCTGCCAGACATCTTTCGCAAAATATTTCTGAAATATTTATTGAAACCTTTCGGTGGAAGGTTTCTGAAAGGTTTCAGACAGGTTTCCCGGAAGATGTAAGTTATCAAACCAGATATATTTCT
Source organism: Gastracanthus pulcherrimus (assembly GCA_949152435.1). Lineage (NCBI taxonomy): Eukaryota > Metazoa > Arthropoda > Insecta > Hymenoptera > Pteromalidae > Gastracanthus > Gastracanthus pulcherrimus. The sequence continues at coordinate 106,524,901 of OX424573.1, forward strand.
CGCAAGTAGTCTGAAATGTTCCTGAATCATTGCACGAAATACTTCATGAAAGACATTTGAAACGTTTCTCGAAATCTGTCAGAAATCTTTCGCGAAATATTTCCGAAACATTAATTGAAACCTCTCGGTGAAAGGTTTCTGAAAGGTTTCAGACAGGTTTTCCGGAAGATGTCAGTTATCAAACCAGATATATTACTCGGAAGTTGTCTGAAATGTTCCTGAATCATTGCACGAAATACTTCATGAAAGATTTCTGAAACATTTTTCGAAATCTGTCAGAAATCTTTCGTGAAATATTTATGAAACATTTATTAAAACCTTTCAGTGAAAGGTTTCTGAAAGGTTTCAGACAGGTTTTCCGGAAGATGTCAGTTATCAAACCAGACATATTTCTCGCAAGTTGTCTGAAATGTTCCTGAATCATTGCACGAAATACTTTATGAAAGATATTTGAAACATTTCTCGAAATTGACAGAAATCTTTCGCGAAATATTTCTGCAACATTTATGGAAACCTTTCGGTGGAAGGTTTCTGAAAGGTTTCAGGCAGGTTTCCCGGAAGATATCAGTTATCAAACCAGATATATTTCTCGAAAGTTGTCTGAAATGTTCCTGAATCATTGCACGAAATACATCATGAAAGATTTCTGAAACATTTCCCGAAATCTGTCAGAAATCTTGCGCGAAATATTTCTGAAATATTTATTAAAACCTTTCAGTGAAAGGTTTCTGAAAAGTTTTAGATAGGTTTCCGGGAAGATGTCACTTATCAAACCAGATATATTTCTCGCAAGTTGGCTGAAATGTTCCTTAATCATTACACGAAATATTTCATGAAAGATATTTGAAACATTTCTCGAAATCTGTCAGAAATCTTTCGCGAAATATTTCCGAAACATTTATTGAATCCTTTCGGTGGAAGGTTTCTAAAAGATTTTAGTCAGGTTTCCCGGAAGATGTCAGTTATCAAACCAGATATATTTCTCGCACGTTATCTGAAATGTTCCTTAATCATTGCACGAAATACTTCATGAAAGATTCCTGAAACATTTCTCGAAATCTGTCAGAAATCTTTCGCGAAATGTTTCCGAAACATTTATTGAATCCTTTCGGTGGAAGGTTTCTAAAAGATTTTAGTCAGGTTTTCCGGAAGATGTCAGTTATCAAACCAGACATATTTCTCGCAAGTTGTCTGAAATGTTCCTGAATCATTGCACGGAATACTTCATGAAAGATTTCTGAAACATTTTTCGAAATCTATCAGAAATCTTTCGCGAAATATTTCCGAAACATTAATTGAAACCTCTCGGTGAAAGGTTTCTGAAAGGTTTCAGACAGGTTTTCCGGAAGATGTCAGTTATCAAACCAGATATATTACTCGGAGGTTGTCTGAAATGTTCCTGAATCATTGCACGAAATACTTCATGAAAGATTTCTGAAACATTTTTCGAAATCTGTCAGAAATCTTTCGTGAAATATTTCTGAAACATTTATTAAAACCTTTCAGTAAAAGGTTTCTGAAAGGTTTCAGACAGGTTTTCCGGAAGATGTCAGTTATCAAACCAGACATATTTCTCGCAAGTTGTCTGAAATGTTCCTGAATCATTGCACGAAATACTTCATGAAAGATATTTGAAACATTTCTCGAAATTGACAGAAAACTTTCGCGAAACATTTGTGCAACATTTATAGAAACCTTTCGGTGGAAGGTTTCTGAAAGATTTTAGTCAGGTTTCCCGGAAGATGTCAGTTATCAAACCAGATATATTTCTCGCAAGTTATCTGAAAGGTTCCTTAATCATTGCACGAAATACTTCATGAAAGATTCCTGAAACATTTCTCGAAATCTGTCAGAAATCTTTCGCGAAATGTTTCCGAAACATTTATTGAATCCTTTCGGTGGAAGGTTTCTAAAAGATTTTAGTCAGGTTTTCCGGAAGATGTCAGTTATCAAACCAGATATATTTCTCGCAAGTTGTCTGAAATATTCCTGAATCATTGCACGAAATACTTCATGAAAGATATTTGAAACATTTCCCGAAATCTGTCAGAAATCTTTCGCGAAATATTTCCGAAACATTTATTGAATCCTTTCGGTGTAAGGTTTCTAAAATATTTTAGTCAGGTTTCCCGGAAGATGTCAGTTATCAACCCAGATATATTTCTCGCAAGTTATCTGAAATGTTCCTTAATCATTGCACGAAATACTTCATGAAAATTTCCTGAAACATTTCTCGAAATCTGTCAGAAATCTTTCGCGAAATGTTTCCGAAACATTTATTGAATCCTTTCGGTGGAAGGTTTCTAAAAGATTTTAGTCAGGTTTTCCGGAAGATGTCAGTTATCAAACCAGACATATTTCTCGCAAGTTGTCTGAAATGTTCCTGAATCATTGCACGAAATACATCATGAAAGATTTCTGAAACATTTCCCGAAATCTGTCAGAAATCTTTCGCGAAATATTTCTGAAACATTTATTAAAACCTTTCAGTGAAAGGTTTCTGAAAAGTTTTAGATAGGTTTCCGGGAAGATGTCACTTATCAAACCAGATATATTTCTCGCAAGTTGGCTGAAATGTTCCTTAATCATTACACGAAATATTTCATGAAAGATATTTGAAACATTTCTCGAAATCTGTCAGAAATCTTTCGCGAAATATTTCCGAAACATTTATTGAATCCTTTCGGTGGAAGGTTTCTAAAAGATTTTAGTCAGGTTTCCCGGAAGATGTCAGTTATCAAACCAGATATATTTCTCGCACGTTATCTGAAATGTTCCTTAATCATTGCACGAAATACTTCATGAAAGATTCCTGAAACATTTCTCGAAATCTGTCAGAAATCTTTCGCGAAATGTTTCCGAAACATTTATTGAATCCTTTCGGTGGAAGGTTTCTAAAAGATTTTAGTCAGGTTTTCCGGAAGATGTCAGTTATCAAACCAGACATATTTCTCGCAAGTTGTCTGAAATGTTCCTGAATCATTGCACGGAATACTTCATGAAAGATTTCTGAAACATTTTTCGAAATCTGTCAGAAATCTTTCGCGAAATATTTGCGAAACATTAATTGAAACCTCTCGGTGAAAGGTTTCTGAAAGGTTTCAGACAGGTTTTCCGGAAGATGTCAGTTATCAAACCAGATATATTACTCGGAGGTTGTCTGAAATGTTCCTGAATCATTGCACGAAATACTTCATGAAAGATTTCTGAAACATTTTTCGAAATCTGTCAGAAATCTTTCGTGAAATATTTCTGAAACATTTATTAAAACCTTTCAGTAAAAGGTTTCTGAAAGGTTTCAGACAGGTTTTACGGAAGATGTCAGTTATCAAACCAGACATATTTTTCGCAAGTTGTCTGAAATGTTCCTGAATCATTGCACGAAATACTTCATGAAAGATATGTGAAACATTTCTCGAAATTGACAGAAATCTTTCGCGAAACATTTGTGCAACATTTATAGAAACCTTTCGGTGGAAGGTTTCTGAAAGATTTTAGTCAGGTTTCCCGGAAGATGTCAGTTATCAAACCAGATATATTTCTCGCAAGTTATCTGAAAGGTTCCTTAATCATTGCACGAAATACTTCATGAAAGATTCCTGAAACATTTCTCGAAATCTGTCAGAAATCTTTCGCGAAATGTTTCCGAAACATTTATTGAATCCTTTCGGTGGAAGGTTTCTAAAAGATTTTAGTCAGGTTTTCCGGAAGATGTCAGTTATCAAACCAGACATATTTCTCGCAAGTTGTCTGAAATGTTCCTGAATCATTGCACGAAATACTTCATGAAAGATATTTGAACATTTCTCGAAATTGACAGAAATCTTTCGCGAAATATTTCTGCAACATTTATGGAAACCTTTCGGTGGAAGCTTTCTGAAAGGTTTCAGGCAGGTTTCCCGGAAGATATCAGTTATCAAACCAGATATATTTCTCGAAAGTTGTCTGAAATGTTCGTGAATCATTGCACGAAATACATCATGAAAGATTTCTGAAACATTTCCCGAAATCTGTCAGAAATCTTTCGCGAAATATTTCTGAAACATTTATTAAAACCTTTCAGTGAAAGGTTTCTGTAAAGTTTTAGATAGGTTTCCGGGAAGATGTCACTTATCAAACCAGATATATTTCTCGCAAGTTGGCTGAAATGTTCCTTAATCATTACACGAAATATTTCATGAAAGATATTTGAAACATTTCTCGAAATCTGTCAGAAACCTTTCGCGAAATATTTCCGAAACATTTATCGAATCCTTTCGGTGGAAGGTTTCTAAAAGATTTTAGTCAGGTTTCCCGGAAGATGTCAGTTATCAACCAGATATATTTCTCGCAAGTTGTCTGAAATGTTCCTGAATCATTGCACGAAATACTTCATGAAAGATTTCTGAAACATTTTTCTAAATCTGTCAGAAATCTTTCGCGAAATGTTTCTGAAACATTAATTGAAACCTCTCGGTGAAAGGTTTCTGAAAGGTTTCAGACAGGTTTTCCGGAAGATGTCAGTTATCAAACCAGATATATTTCTCGCAAGTTATCTGAAATGTTCCTTAATCATTGCACGAAATACTTCATGAAAGATTCCTGAAACATTTCTCGAAATCTGTCAGAAATCTTTCGCGAAATGTTTCTGAAATATTTATTGAAACCTTTCGGTGGAAGGTTTTTGAAAGGTTTCAGGTAGGTTACCCGTAATATGTCAGTTATCAAACCAGATATATTTCTCGCAAGTTGTCTGAAATATTCCTGAATCATTGCACGAAATACTTCATGAAAGATATTTGAAACATTTCCCGAAATCTGTCAGAAATCTTTCGCGAAATATTTCCGAAACATTTATTGAATCCTTTCGGTGGAAGGTTTCTAAAATATTTTAGTCAGGTTTCCCGGAAGATGTCAGTTATCAAACCAGATATATTTCTCGCAAGTTATCTGCAATGTTCCTTAATCATTGCACGAAATACTTCATGAAAGGTTCCTGAAACATTTCTCGAAATCTGTCAGAAATCTTTCGCGAAATGTTTCCGAAACATTTATTGAATCCTTTCGGTGGAAGGTTTCTAAAAGATTTTAGTCAGGTTTTCCGGAAGATGTCAGTTATCAAACCAGACATATTTCTCGCAAGTTGTCTGAAATGTTCCTGAATCATTGCACGAAATACTTCATGAAAGATCTTTGAAACATTTCTTGAAATTGACAGAAATCTTTCGCGAAATATTTCTGCAACATTTATGGAAACCTTTCGGTGGAAGCTTTCTGAAAGGTTTCAGGCAGGTTTCCCGGAAGATATCAGTTATCAAACCAGATATATTTCTCGAAAGTTGTCTGAAATGTTCGTGAATCATTGCACGAAATACATCATGAAATATTTCTGAAACATTTCCCGAAATCTGTCAGAAATCTTTCGGGAAATATTTATGAAACATTTATTAAAACCTTTCAGTGAAAGGTTTCTGTAAAGTTTTAGATAGGTTTCCGGGAAGATGTCACTTATCAAACCAGATATATTTCTCGCAAGTTGGCTGAAATGTTCCTTAATCATTTCACGAAATATTTCATGAAAGATATTTGAAACATTTCTCGAAATCTGTCAGAAATCTTTCGCGAAATATTTCCGAAACATTTATTGAATCCTTTCGGTGGAAGGTTTCTAAAAGATTTTAGTCAGGTTTCCCGGAAGATGTCAGTTATAACACCAGATATATTTCTCGCAAGTTATCTGAAAGGTTCCTTAATCATTGCACGAAATACTTCATGAAAGTTCCTGAAACATTTCGCGAAATCTGTCAGAAATCTTTCGCGAAATGTTTCTGAAATATTTATTGAAATCTTTCGGTGGAAGGTTTTTGAAAGGTTTCAGGCAGGTTTCCCGTAATAAGTCAGTTATCAAACCAGATATATTTCTCGCAAGGTGTCTGAAATATTCCTGAATCATTGCACGAAATACTTCATGAAAGATATTTGAAACATTTCCCGAAATCTGTCAGAAATCTTTCGCGAAATATTTCTGAAACATTTATTAAAACCTTTCAGTGAAAGGTTTCTGAAAAGTTTTAGATAGGATTCCGGGAAGATGTCACTTATCAAACCAGATATATTTCTCGCAAGTTGGCTGAAATGTTCCTTATCATTACACGAAATATTTCATGAAAGATATTTGAAACATTTCTCGAAATCTGTCAGAAATCTTTCGCGAAATATTTCCGAAACATTTATTGAATCCTTTCGGTGGAAGGTTTCTAAAAGATTTTAGTCAGGTTTTCCGGAAGATGTCAGTTATCAAACCAGACATATTTGTCGCAAGTTGTCTGAAATGTTCCTGAATCATTGCACGAAATACTTCATGAAAGATTCCTGAAACATTTCTCGATATCTGTCAGAAATCTTTCGCGAAATGTTTCTGAAACATTAATTGAAACCTCTCGGTGAAAGGTTTCTGAAAGGTTTCAGACAGGTTTTCCGGAAGATGTCAGTTATCAAACCAGATATATTTCTCGCAAGTTATCTGAAATGTTCCTTAATCATTGCACGAAATACTTCATGAAAGATTCCTGAAACATTTCTCGAAATCTGTCAGAAATCTTTCGCGAAATGTTTCCGAAACATTTATTGAATCCTTTCGGTGGAAGGTTTCTAAAAGATTTTAGTCAGGTTTTCCGGAAGATATCAGTTATCAAACCAGATATATTTCTCGCAAGTTGTCTGAAATGTTCCTTAATCATTACACGAAATATTTGATGAAAGATATTTGAAACATTTCTCGAAATCTCTCAGAAATCTTTCGCGAAATATTTCCGAAACATTTATTGAATCCTTTCTTTGGAAGGTTTCTGAAAGGTTTCAGGCAGGTTTCCCGGAAGATGTCAGTTATCAAACCAGATATATTTCTCGCAAGTTGTCTGAAATGTTCCTTAATCATTACACGAAATATTTGATGAAAGATATTTGAAACATTTCTCGAAATCTCTCAGAAATCTTTCGCGAAATATTTCCGAAACATTTATTGAATCCTTTCTATGGAAGGTTTCTGAAAGGTTTCAGGCAGGTTTCCCGGAAGATGTCAGTTATCAAACCAGATATATTTCTCGCAAGTTATCTGAAATGTTCCTTAATCATTGCACGAAATACTTCATGAAAGATATTTGAAACATTTCCCGAAATCTGTCAGAAATCTTTCGCGAAATATTTGTGAAACATTTATTAAAACCTTTCAGTGAAAGGTTTCTGAAAAGTTTTAGATAGGTTTCCGGGAAGATGTCACTTATCAAACCAGATATATTTCTCGCAAGTTGGCTGAAATGTTCCTGAATCATTGCACGAAATACTTGATGAAAGATTTCTGAAACATTTTTCTAAATCTGTCAGAAATCTTTCGCGAAGTATTTCTGAATCATTTATTGAAACCTATCGGTGAAAGGTTTCTGAAAGGTATCAGACAGGTTTCCAGGAAGATATCAGTTATCAAACCAGATATATTTCTCGAAAGTTGTCTGAAATGTTCCTGATTCATTGCACGAAATACATCATGAAAGATTTCTGAAACGTTTTTCGAAATCTGTCAGAAATCTTTCGCGAAATATTTCTGAAACATTTATTAAAACTTTTCAGTGAAAGGTTTCTGAAAAGTTTTAGATAGGTTTCCGGGAAGATGTCACTTATCAAACCAGATATATTTCTCGCAAGTTGTCTGAAATGTTCCTTAATCATTACACGAAATATTTGATGAAAGATATTTGAAACATTTCTCGAAATCTCTCAGAAATCTTTCGCGAAATATTTCCGAAACATTTATTGAATCCTTTCCATGGAAGGTTTCTGAAAGGTTTCTGGCAGGTTTCCCGGAAGATGTCAGTTATCAAACCAGATATATTTCTCGCAAGTTATCTGAAATGTTCCTTAATCATTGCACGAAATACTTCATGAAAGATTCCTGAAACATTTCTCGAAATCTGTCAGAAATCTTTCGCGAAATGTTTCTGAAATATTTATTGAAACCTTTTTGTGGAAGGTTTTTGAAAGGTTTCAGTCAGGTTTCCCGTAATATGTCCGTTATCAAACCAGATATATTTCTCGCAAGTTGTCTGAAATATTTCTGAATCAATGCATGAAATACTTCATGAAAGATATTTGAAACATTTCCCGAAATCTGTCAGAAATCTTTCGCGAAATTTTTCTGAAACATTTATTAAAACCTTTCAGTGAAAGGTTTCTGAAAAGTTTTAGATAGGTTTCCGGGAAGATGTCACTTATCAAACCAGATATATTTCTCGCAAGTTGGCTGAAATGTTCCTGAATCATTGCACGAAATACTTCATGAAAGATTTCTGAAACATTTTTCTAAATCTGTCAGAAATCTTTCGCGAAATATTTCTGAATCATTTATTGAAACCTCTCGGTGAAAGGTTTCTGAAAGGTATGAGACAGGTTTCCAGGAAGATGTCAGTTATCAAACCAGATATATTTCTCGAAAGTTGTCTGAAATGTTCCTGATTCATTGCACGAAATACATCATGAAAGATTTCTGAAACGTTTCTCGAAATCTGTCAGAAATATTTCGCGAAATATTTCCGAAACATTTATTGAATCCTTTCGGTGGAAGGTTTCTAAAAGATTTTAGTCAGGTTTCCCGAAAGATATCAGTTATCAACCAGATATATTTCTCGCAAGTTGTCTGAAGTATTCCTGAATCATTGCACGAAATACTTCATGAAAGATATTTGAAACATTTCTCGAAATTGACAGAAATCTTTCGCGAAATATTTCCGAAACATTTATTGAATCCTTTCGGTGGAAGGTTTCTGAAAGGTTTCAGGCAGGTTTCCCGGAAGATGTCAGTTATCAACCAGATACATTTCTCGCAAGTTGTCTGAAATGTTCCTGAATCATTGCACGAAATACTTCATGAAAGATTTCTGAAACATTTTTCTAAATCTGTCAGAAATCTTTCGCGAAATATTTCTGAATCATTTATTGAAACCTCTCGGTGAAAGGTTTCTGAAAGGTTTCAGACAGGTTTCCCAGAAGTTGTCAGTTATCAAACCAGACATATTTCTCGCAAATTGTCTGAAATATTCCTGAATCATTGCACGAAATACTTCATGAAAGATGTTTGAAACATTTCCCGAAATCTCTCAGAAATCTTTCGCGAAATATTTCTGAAACATTTATTGAAACCTTTCGGTGGAAGGTTTTTGAAAGGTTTCAGGCAGGTTTCCCGTAATATGTCAGTTATCAAACCAGATATATTTCTCGCAAGTTGTCTGAAATATTCCTGAATCATTGCACGAAATACTTCATGAAAGATATTTGAAACATTTCCCGAAATCTGTCAGCAATCTTTCGCGAAATATTTCTGAAACATTTATTAAAACCTTTCAGTGAAAGGTTTCTGAAAAGTTTTAGATAGGTTTCCGGGAAGATGTCAGTTATCAACCAGATATATTTCTCGCAAGTTGTCTGAAATGTTCCTGAATCATTGCACGAAATACTTCATGAAAGATTTCTGAAACATTTTTCTAAATCTGTCAGAAATCTTTCGCGAAATGTTTCTGAAACATTAATTGAAACCTCTCGGTGAAAGGTTTCTGAAAGGTTTCAGACAGGTTTCCCGGAAGATGTCCGTTATCAAACCAGATATATTTCTCGCAAGTTATGTGAAATGTTCCTTAATCATTGCACGAAATACTTCATGTAAGATTCCTGAAACATTTCTCGAAATCTGTCAGAAATCTTTCGCGAAATGTTTCCGAAACATTTATTGAAACCTTTCGGTGGTAGGTTTCTGAAAGGTTTCAGACAGGTTTCCCGGAAGATTTCAGTTATCAAACCAGATATATTTCTCGCAAGTTGTCTGAAATATTCCTGAATCATTGCACGAAATGCTTCATGAAAGATATTTGAAACATTTCTCGAAATCTGTCAGAAATCTTTCGCGAAATGTTTCTGAAACATGTATTGAAACCTCTCGGTGAAAGGTTTCTGAAAGGTTTCAGACAGGTTTTCCGGAAGATGTCAGTTATCAAACCAGACATATTTCTCGCAAGTTGTCTGAAATATTCCTGAATCATTGCACGAAATACTTCATGAAAGATATTTGAAACATTTCTCGAAATCTGTCAGAAATCTTTTGCGAAATATTTCTCAAAAATTTATTATAACCTTTCGGTGAAAGGTTTCTGAAAAGATTTAGTTAGATTTCCGGGAAGATGTCACTTATCAAATCAGATATATTTCTCGCAAGTTGTCTGAAATGTTCCTTAATCATTACACGAAATATTTGATGAAAGATATTTGAAACATTTCTCGAAATCTCTCAGAAATCTTTCGCGAAATATTTCCGAAACATTTATTGAATCCTTTCGGTGGAAGGTTTCTGAAAGGTTTCAGGCAGGTTTCCCGGAAGATGTCCGTTATCAAACCAGATATATTTCTCGCAAGTTATGTGAAATGTTCCTTAATCATTGCACGAAATACTTCATGTAAGATTCCTGAAACATTTCTCGAAATCTGTCAGAAATCTTTTGCGAAATATTTCTCAAAAATTTATTAAAACCTTTCGGTGAAAGGTTTCTGAAAAGATTTAGTTAGGTTTCCGGGAAGATGTCACTTATCAAACCAGATATATTTCTCGCAAGTTGTCTGAAATGTTCCTTAATCATTGCACGAAATACTTCATGAAAGATATTTGAAACATTTCTCGAAATTGACAGAAATCTTTCGCGAAATATTTCCGAAACCTTTATTGAATCCTTTCGGTGGAAGGTTTCTGAAAGGTTTCAGGCAGGTTTCCCGGAAGATGTCAGTTATCAACCAGATACATTTCTCGCAAGTTGTCTGAAATGTTCCTGAATCATTGCACGAAATACTTCATGAAAGATTTCTGAAACATTTTTCTAAATCTGTCAGAAATCTTTCGCGAAATATTTCTGAATCATTTATTGAAACCTCTCGGTGAAAGGTTTCTGAAAGGTTTCAGACAGGTTTCCCAGAAGTTGTCAGTTATCAAACCAGACATATTTCTCGCAAGTTGTCTGAAATATTCCTGAATCATTGCACGAAATACTTCATGAAAGATATTTGAAACATTTCTCGAAATCTGTCAGAAATCTTTCGCGAAATGTTTCCGAAACATTTATTGAATCCTTTCGGTGGAAGGTTTCTGAAAGGTTTCAGGCAGGTTTCCCGGAAGATGTCCGTTATCAAACCAGATATATTTCTCGCAAGTTATGTGAAATGTTCCTTAATCATTGCACGAAATACTTCATGAAAGATTCCTGAAACATTTCTCGAAATCTGCCAGAAATCTTTCGCGAAATGTTTCTTAAATATTTATTGAAACCTTTCGGTGGAAGGTTTCTGAAAGGTTTCAGGCAGGTTTCCCGTAATATGTCAATTATCAAACCAGATATATTTCTCGCAAGTTGTCTGAAATATTCCTGAATCATTGCACGAAATGCTTCATGAAAGATATTTGATACATTTCTCGAAATCTGTCAGAAATCTTTCGCGAAATATTTCGGAAACATTTATTGAAACCTTTCGGTGGAAGGTTTCTGAAAGGTTTCAGGCAGGTTTCTCGGAAGATGTCAGTTATCAAACCAGATATATTTCTCGCAAGTTGTCTGAAATGTTCCTGAATCATTGCACGAAATACTTCATGAAAGATTTCTGAAACATTTTTCGAAATCTGTCAGAAATCTTTCGCGAAATATTTCTCAAACATTTATTAAAACATTTCGGTGAAAGGTTTCTGAAAGGTTTCGGAAGCGTCTTTTGGATGATGTCAGTTATCGATTAGGAGATATTTAGAGTTTCGCATGACGACACTCAATTTCAATATAAAATGAAGATGATTATCTTACTTTCAGTAAATAACGTATTCTCAGAATAATGGAGATCATGTGAAATCTTCAAGAGTTTCAAAAATTACATCTTTCTAGTTATTTCGCCTAAATAGGAAATTCGAATTCCTAGTTTAATTACCGATCGATAAATGAACTTCCTAAAATGTTTCATGGAAATTTTTGCCATGATTGCTTCAGATATATTTCATGAAAGCATTCCGTAGGATCTCGAAAAATGTTTCAAAATCGTTTCATGATCGCCTCATGTGTCAGTAACATTTAAGGTACTTACAGAGGATTATTTCCGAATCGCTTGCTGACACCTCCCGGAAAACATACCCGAAAACTTTTATGAACGATTTACAGGTATAATTTTACTAATCGATAACTAATATCTTCCGTGAAACCTTTCTAAAACCTTTCAGAAACCTTTCACCGAAAGGTTGCTACAAATGTTTCAGAAATATTTCGCGAAAGATTTTTCACAGATTTCGAAAAATGTTTCAGGAATCTTTCATGACATATTTCGTACCATGATTCAGAAATCTTCCATAAATCTTTCGAAGTAATATTTAGTCGAAACATTTCCTACATGTTCCAGTTATATTTCTGAAACATTTCCGAAGAATTTAAACGAACTATTTCATGAAATATTCCACTGAAATATATCGATCATGCTATGAGTGATGTAGTTCCACTGAAAAAATTGCAGCTTTCAAAGTGAATCAGATTTTTCTCGCCAAGTTGATGATACGTATGAACATCTTTCTCTGAATTCTATTGAACTTATTAAGCGCAATCAATTGATCCATGATGTTTTCATATTTTTGAAAATGCAATACTCATTCAAATGAATAGAGGGGACTAGAGAGAAGAGAGAGATAATTTCTTTCTTCCTTCCAGGATTGCCAGACTGTGCGATTTATCGCCAAATGTGCGATTTTTAGGCTACTTGGGCGACAAAATTTTTAGATTGACGACTTGCGATATTTTGGCGATTTTTGCCATAGACGGTGCGATTTTGGGCGATATCTATCAGACAGTAAAAAGGGTGTTTTTTCTCTTGAGTTTTAGCGGCTTCACACGATTCGCAATATGTACATGTTCTGAGCGTATTCTGACAGTCACAAGTCGACGCAATTCGGTACTGGCTCCGTGCAGCTGTGTTGACCCAGGTCGGGTTAGGTTAGGTAGTGCGTGACCCAAGAGCGGTTTATTTGAATAAATAATAAATAAATAAATTAAATAAATAATAAATAAATACATTAAATAAATAATAAATAAATAAATTAAATAAATAATAAATAAATACATTAAATAAATAATAAATAAATAAATTAAATAAATAATAAATAAATACATTAAATAAATAATAAATAAATAAATTAAATAAATAATAAATAAATACATTAAATAAATAATAAATAAATAAATTAAATAAATAATAAATAAATACATTAAATAAATAATAAATAAATAAATTAAATAAATAATAAATAAATAAATTAAATAAATAATAAATAAATACATTAAATAAATAATAAATAAATAAATTAAATAAATAATAAATAAATAAATTAAATAAATAATAAATAAATACATTAAATAAATAATAAATAAATAAATTAAATAAATAATGAATAAATAAATAAAATAAATAATAAATAAATAAATAATAAATAAATAAATTAAATAAATAATAAATAAATTAAATAAATAATAAATAAATTAAATAAATAATAAATAAATTAAATAAATAATAAATAAATTAAATAAATAATAAATAAATTAAATAAATAATAAATAAATTAAATAAATAATAAATAAATTAAATAAATAATAAATAAATAAATTAAATAGATAATAAATAAATAAATTAAATAAATAATAAATAAATAAATGAAATAAATAATAAATAAATAAATTAAATAAATAATAAATAAATAAATGAAATAAATAATAAATAAATAAATGAAATAAATAATAAATAAATAAATGAAATAAATAATAAATAAATAAATTAAATAAATAATAAATAAATAAATTAAATAAATAATAAATAAATAAATTAAATAAATAATAAATAAATAAATTAAATAAATAATAAATAAATAAATTAAATAAATAATAAATAAATAAATTAAATAAATAATAAATAAATAAATTAAATAAATAATAAATAAATAAATAAAATAAAATATAATCAAAAAGGTAATAAATGCGGTTTGAAACAAGAATATTTTAATTGAGCACAACACTTTCTCTCTGCGTCTAATCCGGTCTTGAGACCGGTTACGGCCGCATTAAAAGTGTTTGAAACGAAAAATAACGAGAAGAATGAATAAAATGAATATCGCGAGAGTGTATCCGTTAGCACGTTTGGACTCTGACTGATTTTACTCGTCGTCTACAAATTCACTGTAGCCCTGTTGAGCCCCTCTCCATTTTTTATATTTGCAGTCTATAGTGGTCTAGAGGCTGCATCCAGCCACATGTTGTTGTCGTGCGAACGACACGCTTTTCTTCCCGGAAAAGCACTTGAACTCGGACCCCTCAATATCGCGTAGAACAGAGGTTCTTTGTTTTAGACTTACTTTACGTTTGCTGTTTCTAAAATTGAATATTTGTGCTTGAACCTGTTCGAGAATCGAGTGAATTGAATATTTGCGCGTATAAATGGCGAATAACACGTGACGTATTATTATGTCACACAGCATATCGAGCGCAGCCCGACTTGTGACTGTCTCGGTGACCGATTACCCTTAGAAAGTATAGAAGTTGTTGGGTAAGAAAAAGATTTATGACCCTAATACATTTTGGACATAACTTTACATATTCAAGAATGCAGGGGGAAAATTTATTTTCCGAGAGCTTGCAACATTTGTACTTACTTTACTTAGCTTACCGTCCACTAACGCTGTTGTGGAACGCGTGTTTCAGTGATGAAAAGCGTTCGCACAAAATTTCGTAACAGGATGTTACTACAAATGTTATATTCCATATTGAGGATTAGGATGCGTTTTTATTCAAATAAAACATGTTGCCAAAACTTTTTTCCTAGTAAAGATATGCTTAAAGATTTGAATGCGAAAATTTTGTATGCAGACAAATATGAATCTGAGACTGAAGAATCAAAAAATAAGTCTCAAATAGTCGAAGAAATAGAAGTAGAAAACCTTCTATCAGAATTGGATTGTTTATGTATTAGCAAAGTGAATGTTTATTTTAAACATTCATTTATACACACTCTCATAAAACTGTTACTTATTTATAATAAATAAATTTATGTAATAAACCGATTTGTAAGTTAATTATATTGGTTCCTAAAACAATCATTTATTAATTAGATTTGTTCATATAATTTTATGCTGTGCGATTTTTTGTGCGATTTTGATAGGTTGAATTGGCGGTTTCTGGCGATTTTTCTGCCGATAGGTGGCGACATAGGCTTCTCAGCGTCTGGCAACCCTGCAGTTCCTTCTGTGGTTCATCACCGGGTTCATGTTCGTCACGTTACGACTCACGACATAGCACTTGTGAAAAATTATATAATAAAAGCAATTGATTCACACATCAAAGGTAGTAATCAAAGAGTTTTTTATCTTCGGTGAATTTATATGTAAGTATATATTTATATCCTAATAATGTAGTTTAACGTAGAATCCTAACCTTCTATATACACGTGCTGCGATAAAATGTGCGTCATGGCATTGCCCGTGTTACCAGATCATATCACTCTTCTATTCAAATAAATATCAATGTATGAATGCACGAGATGTTCATTTTTCCTTTTTTTTCAGTAAATTTTGGAGAACCAATATCTCCATATAACTTATTTTATCAATCTACGTCAATTCTTCATGACCTCATCACAGGCACTCGATTCTTGCTGGTGAGATTATCATAATTTTTTTCAACACCTTTCTCAATCATTTCTTCAATAATTTATACAAATACATTTTTTCTAGTTGTTCTTCTACACACTACTCGATATATATTTCAAGGCGATCAAAGGTTGTTCCAACGAGCTTGTCTACAATTATTTGCAAAAAATAAAGTCAAGTGTGGTGAGTCATTTTAATTTTAAATCATCCAGTAAATATTAAGTGCAAGCTTGTGATGAAAATTTAATGATATTCATATGATAGGTTGGTATTTATGTAACATTCATCTATCTGACTTTTGCCTAGTCTAGACTGTGTCTTCATGACGTAGGATGATTAGCGTTCAATCTCGAATAAAATCTTTATTTTCAAATTTATGGAATGAAAAATATTTTAATACCGAGACAATTACATTATTTGAGATTGACCACTAATCATCTTACGTCTTCGAGACACAGTCTGGACTATAAGCATTTACCGTTGATGGCATAATGGAATATTCCTGTCAAGACTAGTGTCTGCTTGCTCTAAGCACAAAAGTGTCAAATTGCCACTAAACTCGCAGAGTGAGTGCATATCCAACTCACGCTCAACATGTACCTTGCGAGTTATATTGCATTTATTGAAATCTTCCTAGGCTTGAATATGTGCAATACAAGTGGAATATTTGAAAATTATCTATATCATATATTTAAAATATGTATACTATGTTTGTTGAATATATATCAGTGGATTCGAAAAAAAATTATTCAAAAATTTTCAAAAGTCACACGTATAAAATGTGTAGAATATATTTTACATATTTTCTATCCATATTTTCCATATACTTAATATACATTTTACATATATCATATGAATTCGTAAAATACCAGACAGTCTTTGGGTTTTTACAAATTATTTTTCCCTGAAACCATAATATTTTACAGATCTTTTGAATATATTTTGCATACATTTTTCCTATTTTAAGATATATTGTATGTATATTTTGGGTATATTATACCTATATTTCATGAATATTTTACACAGTTTATACATGTGATTTTGAGTAATTTTCGAATAATTTTTTTCTAGTATAGTGAAAGATGTAGTCTATTATACGTACATTGTATATATATTTTGAATATATGAAATATAATGCTTTTAAATATTACACTTATATTGTAGGTATATTTTATGCATAATATGTGTATTAACTTTAGATAGCATTTCAATGATTTTGCTTTAATCGACTATATGCATATTTTATATAAATTTTACATATATATTTATACATATATATATATATATATATTTATACATATATATATATATATATATATATATATATATATATATATATATATATATATATATATTTCAGAAACATTTCATGTGTTTTACGTAACGATATTTGAACAAATTGATAGGTGTATTTGAGATAAAATATATGTAAAATATAGATTCAATTTACATGAAATATACATAGGCATTTCAAGCAGAGAAACCATGTCTAATAAATGTAAATGATGTACTAGAAATGTTACTAAATGACTTGGAAAATTAGGTACATCTGCATATCTCTCAGTTTTCACAAAATTAATAAAATTCGAAATTTCCATTCAGTTCTACTCATCAGAATTTGATCATCTATATCATCAAGAGAATTTGAAAAATTATAACCTCACTTCCTATACCACATCTCTATTAGAAAAATTTTTCAAACGTTGGGAAACTCTAAGGGTAAATTTATTCTAATATTTGCATTGTTTGGCTTGATGAAAATATCAATTAAAATACCTCTTTATAAAGAAATACGAGACATTTAGTAAGCTTGCAAAGTACATGTGCCTTGAGAGGTAGCTGAATGTCTCACTCTGCGAGTTTGGTGGCTCTCAGGTATTTCCGTACCTAATCCATTTGTTGGATTTCATTTTTTCATCATGCATGACAGCCATAGTATTCTATGTTAGAATATCAAGTGCATTATTTTGTATACTTTGACAGAATAATTATTAGATGTTGTGATAAACATTTTTAAATTTTCTTTTTTTCTGAAGTAACAGTACAATTCTCTTCATAAATAATTCCCTTATTAACTTTTATGGTACCCAGTCTGTGAATTTTTAAACAATACTTTTGAGCCTTACTGTTTTTCTGGTGAACGCTGCACTCCGCATGTATTATATGATAGAAGTCACTATTAAGTTGTAAATGACTGTTTGCCACAATGACCCGAATATGTTGAACTAGTTTTAGGACATCAACTTTAAAATGAATATGGCTATATTCATTAATTAATATTCATCACCACCATCATCCTTATATATGTATGTATATATATATATATAAGGATAATCTATTGCATAAGCTGGTATCATAATTACTGAATAGTTCATTCGTTTCGACATATTTTTCTGCATTTTATAATTTTTCTATCGAACATTCGTGCCAGCATTCTAATTTTAGAATTTGATATAACAAGTGAGGTTCTGAAATTCATTTTAACATGACCTTGAACAAAATATAACAATCATTTTTCTTTAGGTTTGCAATCATTACAAAATGAAAAATTTTGCTATTATAATAGACGAGGAAAATGAGAAAAGGGTAGAACCCAAGTAAATGGCTTACCTCTGATAAAAAAAGATGTATTGGCCACCTATCAAAGATGCAATTAAAATAAAGAGTTCCTTAATAAGATTAGAAGATTTGCAAAAGTCTTGGAAGTTGTTTACGATAACGAAGTTTATCAAATCAAATGGTAATCTTTTTCATTTTATTTTTTAAATCATACTTCAGTAGATACCCACGTGAAAAATGAATAATCAACCAACCCAAATACTCTGTTCCATTCTCTGTTACATGACCGAACACACATACACATACACACAACACACACTCACGGATGTAGACACAGGCACAGATACAGATACAAATAGACACACACATACACAAACATATATCGAAGACGCACGGACACTAAGTTGCACAATCGCACACACGCACACCGAGCACACGCAGACACACCCACACACTTATACCAAACTCTCTCACATATAGACACAGGCATAGACAAGAACAGACACACACACACACACGCACTGACGAAGGCACACACAAACAAAGACGCTGACAAAGTCACAGACGCAGACAAAGTTCCAAACACTGACACAGTCACAAATACACATAGCCACGCAAACCCCCACACACATACATACTGAATACTCACAGATAAAGACACAGACTCAGATACAGGTACACACACACGCGCGCGCACACACACACACACACACACACAGAGTGATGCAGACACACCGAGCACAGACAGACCTATGCAAACACGCATGCAGGAACAGGCAGAGACATAAACAAGGTCACTGACACTGACAAGGTCCCGAATATGAACAAGACACAGTCACACATACACACAGTCCAGACACACATACACTCACCGGGCTTACAAATACTAAGAGGCACGGTCGCACACATTCATACACTCATCGAACACACACAGACACACACATATACCGCACACTCACAGATATAGACAAAAGTACAGATACAGGTACGAACAGACATAATCACACTCACGCATACACACACACACACACATACCGGATGCTCACAGTCACAGGCACAGACAAAGACACACACAACGCACAAACACAGACGTAGAGAAAGTCCCAAACAAAAACAGACAAAGTCACATATATACACAGACACACAAACCCACATACACACGCGCGCATCTTCATATTTTACCTGAATCTGCTCAGATAACTATAGTTGTATTAGGAACGTATTTTGCTTTAGAATGATTTTTTTCAAGATAGCAGGAAAATATTCCCACAACTATCTTAACAATTCTTTTTTTTTACAGATGATTATACCGAAGCTCAAAGAGAAGCTGGCTTGCAAAATATTGAGGAACTATCCGACGCAAGTGATTATGAGAAGCTAAAACATTCTCGAAGTGCTAGAAATAAGAAAGATCTTGCGGGTGAATTTGTGGGACCTTTCAAGTCGTCGACCTCAAGAAATGGACTCACCCCGACGCGCAATGATAGAAATACTGAGGAAGTGAATAAAATTGATGACGATGAAGATGATGATATGTCATTCGATGAATCTCTGACTGGCAGCAAGAATGATGCTGATAGGGTCGAAAAGCAAATTATCGAAGGAGAACAGAATCTTAACGAACGAGTTAGTCACGAAGCAGTCAGCGAACATGAAAAGATTGATTTCGTTCAAATATTCGGTCAGTTATTTTACTTATTCTTATTTTTAACTCAAACAGACAGTCACACATACATACAACATACATACAGACATACACAACCACAGATGGCGTCACAGAAAAAAGTATAAGGAGACACTGATACTTATAGACACTAAGAGACACAGTCGCACACACATAACACACAGAGCTCACACAGACACATCTTCTACACACATCTACCACACACTCGCAGATATTGACACAGGCACAGATACAAATAGACACAATTACACAACACACAATCCTCAAATAAACGAACATAGACACACACACACACACACATAAACCGAACAGTCACAAACACAGGTACAGACATAGTTAGACACACACATGCACCGAACACTCACAAACACAGGTACATACACAGTCTCTCACATCCTCATATCATGTTCACAAAAGTCTCACACACCACACACTCACACACGCACACCGAACACACACAGGCAGAGCCACAGATACAGACACATACACATACGCATTCACACACCGAACGCACAAGTATTTGTACTCTGCATATCGAAACCATGTAAAACATGGTTTTGCTGGAGTATTAGAATTAAATATTATTCAGTATTCACGAGAATGAGAACGTCTTCGGTTTCAAATTTACACATGTATAATGATTACTTGTTACAGAGTTGATCAAAACGTTGTTGACCAAAGTGAACTCCCTGAATATGAAAGTGGATCGGTTGTCAGCCAAGCTCGATCGCGTCCAGTATGTGCGAGATGGAGTGCGAACCGTCGCACCTGTAAAAGTAATCGAGAAAATGGTCAAGCATTTTTCCATAAACGAACTGACAGAAGAAAAGTCAATGAAATTTGTGGAGCAAAAACTGCAAATAGATGGTAGTTTCAGATCTGAATTGGTAATTATTTCCCATAAACAGTTATTTCATTACACATATTTATATTTACTCTTTTGAGAAAATCTCTTTTGTATTGAATACTGAATACCTCTCATGATAGCAATAATGAAAAAAAGGGTTTAATATAACATAATAGTACGTAACGAAACTCAGGCATGAATATTTATCCTCGTCAACAGCGATATTATCGCCTGGGCGAAGAGTGGGTGATAAATTCACACGAGACGAGAATCTCATTCATGCCTTAGTGCCGTTTATTTTTACTTTTCGTCACACTATTGAGTCAACCGGATTCATCATACACCCTCTTGAGGAGGTATGAGCATAGTTAAGCCACAGTATTTCGAAAACGTGTGTGATAGTATATTATGCATTACGAGGGCAAACATTTTGGATAGCGTAAAACCCACGTGAATTGACGCGCGAGCTAAAGTCGAAGGAGACGAAGGTCTGAGCTGTTCATTTCGCTCGCCTTCTGCTCGGGTGTCAATTCATATAAGTTTATGGCTGTCCAAGATTTTTACTATGCATGTGCGTAATATACTATTCCTCTCCCGAGACTGGGACGAGACTGTGATACTTTCAAAGTAGAAGTGGAGAAATAGTACATATGCTAATTCACTCTCGTGTAGCATATAGTTCTTTATTCACGACCCAACTGTGGCCACTTTATTGACTTTTGAAAGTGGATCATATGATTACAGAAAATAAATTCTATATTTGCGTAGAACAGTCGATTATTAAATTTATTCTGTCATATAGTTCAATTCAAAACAGAACGAGAATTTTTCGGGTAGTTGAAATAATTAGCCAAAGTAAACAATTTTTATTCCCGCTAATTTCACTTCACTCTAGCTAATTTTATTTTAAGGGAAAAAAAGTGAAAGAGGGGATAAAACGCTACTTTTGGATTGCTTTTGAGGTTAATAAAGTGACTCTTACATTTGGATCGTGAATAAAAGTAATTAGAACCTCGTGTTTTCAAAACTATACAAGGTGGAAATTGCTATTTTATTCATTAGTGGAACAATATCTAATACAACGTGCGTATGCTTCATTTGGAACACGTTTATTTTCGAATGCGTGGTGCCACGGGAAAAAAATCACGGCTCTTTATTAGCACGGAGAAGCGCGTAATATTTCCACGAGGAAATTCCATTATGAAATTCGCAAGAAATTCTCGCAAGGCTCAACCTTGATGCCGTAGTGGTTTTTCTTTTTTGATGAAAGAAGAAAAATTTTTATCGAGTTGATACAGACTGTGATTTTTTGTACTGTGATTTTTATATAAATATATCTTTTATGATTTCCATGATAAGGCCATGATTTCTCTCTCCGAGTGAAATAAAGTTTTACGCACGCGTGTCAAAATAGTATATTACGCAACGGGTTCGGAGAGGCTTTATTTATGAAACGAGAGGTTTACGGCACGAGCCAAAGGCGAGTGCTGTTACTCGTTTCGTTAAAAAGCCTTTATAAACAAGTCTCATACGATATTTTATAACACGAGCGCCGAAAAATCAAGACAAAGTTGCGATTTTGAGGTTAGAGTGTTATAAATGATTTTTTGTCATACCATGTAGGGAATTCAGTTTTGAATACTCACATTAGTGCGTAAAACAAAATTCAACGCATAGAATGTCCAAAAGTCATGTAGCAATGCGTTTGTGTGCGGCTTATTCCACACTAGTTATAGATCGCTACTCGTGGGGAAAAGTCCTATTTATAACACAGCGAGACTAAAGCTCGCACTTTACTTACACTTTGTAGTATACTAAAGCCGCTCTTTTCTGCGCGAAAAACTATAGGCTAAAGTTCGCGCTTTAGTCTCTAGTGTTATAAAATATCGTTCGATACGCGACTACACTCGCTTCGCTCGGGCACTAACCTGCGCCTCGCAAAAAAGTGGCACTTTAGTCACGTGTATCGAAATATACTATTTACGCACTAGTCGTTAAAATAACTATTTACGGATTCACGAGTACTACAGAAATGGACTAAAGCGCTTTCTATTATAAAATAAGTTATGTCTCCATAATTCATGACATGCCTTGCAGGGTAAAAATAAACATGTTCTATACAATATTATTCTATGTCATCACTGCTAATGTGAGAAAGGGGTCCTCTGAATTTCCAGCGCGCCACTCCCCTCTCTTTGGACATCACAGCGAAGCCCAGAATTTCGAGTATTTGCTTACATTTTGCTTGGTTTTCTAAAAATTTGTTCGGTAACAAAAGATAAGCTTTCATTAAAAGTTTGTTACATTTTCAAACATTATATATCTATTTTTTTATCAGTATCTTAATTTTTAATAAATTGGCATCTATGTTAAAGTGATTTTTCCGATAATAACTCGTGTATAAGGAGTCAACATTGAGTATCTTGGAAGTTTATCTGGAAAAAATATTTGTAAAATTCAAGAACGTCCGGAATGCTATTTTTACCATATATTTCAATATTATAGAGTTCTCCTTATTTTGCTGAAACCATAGAACATCATTAATAATAATTTTCTAGTGACAGATAATTGCTCGCAAGCATTTTTTAATACAAGCGCTATGATTCGTTAATATTTATTTACTTTTTAAATGATTGTTTTTACGTTAGATAGAGCTTTACGCACGCAAGGAACACAGATTTCTATTTGCCAGCGAAAAATTATAGTGATTTTGAAATTTATGATATTTTTCCAAACGTTACACTTGAGTAAAAATTCGACTTTAATTTATTCTTCTGAATTAAAGTTCTCTATTATACACTCTGAATTTACAAAAGGATTACTCTGAATTATACGTTAACGTATTACTGACGATAAGTTCCCGAGGTTGGTGAATGACATCTGGTAAGAGTTGAGTGTGTTGGAAGAAATTTATGTACCTACTTTTTTGTATTTTAAGGGTCTTTTGCATGTTCTTAACTGGAGAGAAACTGAATCTGCTTCTAACATATTCATATTCATCCTCATTTCATTTGGTGTGTGTGATAGTGTGACATTTGTAAATTTAATTTTTATTTCATTTATTTACAGAGTTTCCTTAACTTCGAATTAATATTCATTCACCATGATCTTTCTTGGATGCATGAGAAATGTATGTGTATATATATATATATATATATATATATATATATATATATATATATATATATATATATATATATATATATATATATATATATATATATATATATATATATGCGCACACGCGTACAATCTACGCAATGAAAGACTTGAAATTTTAGTATCTTTTAATTCTATTTTTCTTGAAATGTAAGCAGAAGAAAAACTCACTTTGTTTGGCATATCATATTATAAGCCCAATCGATTATCTTTCAAATTTGTTATTTGGTACGTCATTCCTTGAGTTGTTGGGTAATATATTACCTCGTTCTCTGACCATTTTATTAATCAACTCTTCATTAAAATGCATCAAAGATTGAAACACTTTTAAATATATATATTAAATCCATGTATGTTTTTGTATTATTTTTATTATAAAATAACTACACTTAATCCAAGTCATTTTATTACGCTAAGAAAAGTTTATCCATTGAAAAAAGAATTATCCTTACTTGAAATTGAAAATTGAATATTCACTTATCTTGGAAAATCTAATATCGCCAATAATATGTCTAGAAGACAGATGACTTGCATTATGAGTATTTATATTCGATGTGTAAAAGGTAAGTTTGTCATTTCAATGAAAATGTCAGATAAACTCAATTTTTATTACCCTGAATGAAGAGTTTTGTTTGGAATATCTTGGTAGAAAATAGATCACAATTTGACCTTGAGTTGATCAACTTTTATAGCCATTGATCGTATTTAATCAGAAATTCTGACCAAATGCCCTTGTGAACTGGATAAAGTTTTTGTTCCTAGAATGACGGTTATAAGGTTAAACTTCTAATGAACAGATTGTCAATCACAGAACGACTATCCTATGATGAATATTTGTTAAGGAATATGTATTTTCAAATAACCTCTTTGCACGCACTTGTACTCAAATAGTTAGAGAACGGGAAAAAGATATCCGTGTGCACGTATCATAAACCTTCGTAGGTCCTTGTTCGTATTATATGTATTCGTGTGCCTTTATCATTATGTATTTGAAATATTGTTTTATATGATTTCAGTTAGATATTGCATTAATATTACTTATCAGATGGAAGTTTAAGAATAGAACTTGTATATATCCGATAAGATTATTCAATATAGAACATTATAGGTTACGTCACTAAAATAATTCATAAGGAATTTCTCGACTAAAAATTTCAATATGGGATAGTCCTACTACTATCGTTTAATCGAAGTATAACTAAATTTCCAATCGTACTTCGATTTTGATATTTGATTAGATTACGATCTGTGACTAGAAAAGATGGTCAAGTGTGAGTGGTTGTTGGTAAAATTATCTTTTGTATGTCTGAATCATATTGCTCAAATTTTTAATTTACCATGTTTTTAAAGTATCTTGGATTCTGCTTGATCATTACGGTGTCGCTTTCGCCAAATCATTATTAAAATTGAGTACCCAGAATATGTAAATCAGTAACGAGGCAAATGAGACATAAATCATGCGTTAAAATTGAGTTTCGAGCTTGTGTTTACTGTAGAGTCTTATGGAAACGGTAAATTTTCCATTTTTCATACCACGAAATACGTATACTCATGAGCTATTGGGAATGTGACTCTGTATATATAGATATACATTAACCATTTGCACCGAGGAATGCGCCATATTTTTTAAAGATGGCGCATTTCTCGGTGCAAATACATGAGTCAGTATATCTATATATACTACAAGAGGCATATTCTCAAAACTTATCATTGAAAAACTTGGATTTTGAGAAAATATTCAACATTGAAACATTGTCAGAATTTAAACAATTTTACTAGTTTGGTGCATTTCAGATAGCTGTAAATTTTCAAATGAACAATCTTAATAGAACATAAATATTTTTCTCATCATAAAATCATCACTTTTGTTTCTTCATTCAATTCTAAAGTAATTTGGAAAATTTTAATTCACTTTGAATTGAAGGGCCCAGTGTGGTACCCTCAAATTCTGGACCTGAGCGGAAGAACTAGCTTAAGCTTGGAATTCTATCTCCTAATATAAGCGATATATTCTTTACCAATTTTCTAATTTGCATCTGATTTAAATTCCAGATGCTATTCTTAAAAAGCAAGGGTGGAGCAGACCTGCACAAGTTCGTTTACAACATGCTAGAAGCGACGTTAACGAATGAAGTGGCCACTAAATATAGTTATCTTGGGCAAAAAAAATACGAAAGTGGCATTCAAAGATCTGCTACTATGCTCTGCTATTTTTAGTGAGTGTATTTCACTTAAGAAAGAAAATATTTATGTTTACATAGCTCTATATCCTGCCTTCCTAAAAATTGTTTAAAGAAAAGATTTCAAATCTGTACAAGAAACTATGAAATAATTTATATGAACAGCGTTTTCAAAAGCTTATTTCAAAGTTGAATTCCACAAAAACTGTGGTTGCAATTTGATTGTATTTTTCGGTAGAATATTCATTGCAAATGTACCTCTATGAGAAATCTTCAACTTCAATATGACAATTATCTTGAAGATGTTGAACTTGATTCAACTTTTTAAGGTCATTTGTTTTTTTTACAATTTAACTTTGAAATAACCTTGTAGGTTATGAAAAAATTTTTAAAAACCGTATCGGGTGTAAAATTTTCTCCTCTTCTTAAATCTAGTGTCGAGAACAAGGGTTTCCATTTAAAAAATCAGGTTCACCTTCAAATGACTTTGAAACTGAATTTCAAGGTCAAAATAAATTGTACGAAAAGGTTGCCTCCTTTGCAATAAACAACTATCGTCTGAACTTTTTTTCATAGCGCGCTCTCGAATGGATCTATATGGGTGCATTTATGAAAATGGCGCACCCATTATATAACTACACACACACACAGATATATGTATTAATATATATATATATATATATATATATATATATATATATATATATATATATATATATATATATATATATATATATATATATATATATTAGCTTATTAAATTGTAATCATATTCTTTGAATACTTCGAAAGCCCCATAAAAGATTGAAGAACAATGTCTTTTATCTCCTATATGTAGAAGCAGCACGGAAAATGTTCAAGGATGCTGATATCGACGGTTTAAGGGGTCATGTTAGTTCCTGGCTTCTTCAATCTGCTCTGAGGCTCAAGCGTGAAGAAGAGTATGTAATTAATATATGTGATAAAAATAAATGACTCAAAATATAAATTATTTATTAAATTTCAGGAACACTAATAATAAGAAGAGGAAGAGGATTCCCGAATTATTTGACTCTGGAGATGAAGAAGCAGGAGAAAACTGAACTAATAATTTGAAACTTGAGTTTGAAAACAATTTTTAGTTTAGATTCAGATTTTTAATAGTTTTTTCCTTAATTTCTAGTTTAGATTCAGATTTTTAATAGTTTTTTCCTTAATTTCTAGTATAGATTCAGATTTTTAATAAAGTATTTATTTCCTACATACTTAAGATTTTATATCTTCCATACTATTCAATATTACGCAATAAAATTTTGTAATTTATCAAATAATTGACTCAGAATTTATTTAGTCTCAAATTTATCACCCTAGTAAAGACATAAATGAAAGACGAAATTATTGCTATATTTTCAGAAAATGCAATAAATCTTTCCTGGATTACATTTGAATCAGTTAATAAGCCTCAACTATTAATCCCAGAAGAATATTGCATAAAAGGTTTCAAAAACATAACTGAAATATTTCATGATGTTTTTTGACTGGGACATTGCAATGTTTCTGAAATATTTCACGAAAGATTTCGGAAATGTTTCACGGAAGATGTCTAAAATCTTTCAAGAAATATTGCATTAAAGGTTTTAAAAATATTTCTGAAATATTTCTCGAAATATTTTCTGAAAGATTTCAGCCATATTTCGTGAAACATTTCCGGAATCTTCCGTGAAATATTTCTGAAAGATTTTTGACCGGGACATTGCAATGTTTCTGAAATATTTCACGAAAGGTTTCGGAAATGTTTCACAAAAGATGTCTGAAATCTATCTTGAAACATTTCCGAAATCTTTCGTGAAATATTTCTGATAGATTTTTGACCGGGACATTGCAATGTTTCTGAAATATTTCACGAAACATTTCTGAAATATTACAAATCTTTCAAGAAATATTTCAGAAATGTTTCAGAAATATTTCGTGCTGTGTGGGAAACGCTTTAATAAGGAGAACAAGCATGTAACGCCCAAGACGTACGTCTATTTGAATTTTTTAATAGACGCGTTTCGCTTATCAATTGATCCATAAGTAAAGTCAATCGGTAAGCGGGCATCGGCGCGCAATCGATGGTAATATACCGACGCGCGGCGTATTATCATCAGCGCGGAGCGCAGGCGGGCGATCAGTGGCGCGTGGATCGAACGGCGATCGAACGCTGCGGCGGTGTGCGCACGCGCATGTACTGAGTGCAGAGCATGAGGGAGATAGATAGCACCGCTTGGCCTATAAAAGGTCGGGCGCACTGAGGCTCAGGTACTCTGCTCCTTGTAAGGCTGACAGGACAATCCGCTCTGTCTACCGCGAGTTGAGCGAGTCAAGCTCCCGCTTCACGGTGAGCTAAAAAAGGGGAAAACAAGATGCAGCTATCTCTCTCATGGTCGGTACACCTGATACTCTGATATGTACAGCACAAAATGAGCTATTAACACTTAAATAAAATTAAATTTAATTATGCGATTTTGTTTTCCTTTTCAAAATAAAAGAAATTGCTTAACGCAATCACATGGCCTCATCGCTTTCTTTTGGAGAGCGATTAGAGTGCCAATAAACAAAGAAACATCTACTAACAACGCTCCGTACGCATCGCATTACGCCGATGCGTACATCGAGCGTATTTACTAATCCCGGTCAGACGTATGAGAGTCTTTGGTGCCCTAATTCACCTAGACGATCGAGCGCGGCCGAAAAATATTCCCTTTTTCTTCCCACGATTCGCAGGATGAGAATCGTGGAGAATCGAGAAGGGGACTTAGGGAACGGATCTCGAAATCGGGTGCCATAATTCGCCTGAGTTCTGAAGGTCCAAAGCTAAAATTTCCGGATAATGAAACTATCATCTGTCGGGTCTAGCACGCGAACCGCGTTTTTATAAAAATTCAAAATCAAAAACTCTGGACCGTTACACAAAATTGGCGCCCGAACAGGGACTCGAAGATATGAAATAGTTTAAATGATTCCGGAATTCGGTAGCTTATTTATCGAGGGTCGCATTCATTCGCGGATTAACGTAGTTTAAGAGCAAATCGAGAAGTTAAGTAAATTGAACGGGAAGCGTAAGTTCGTGGAGCGTCTCTGGGTAAAAGAGTGAATTGATAAGCATAACGGGAAAAAATCTCGGAAAGTTGAAAATAAACGAATAGACTAGATAAACAAATAAATTAATTAAATTACGTTTCAATGCCGCGATTTAATACAGCGGAATGGATAGCCGCGTCCGTGAAAAAATACCGAAATATCGCAATAAATGAGAAAATTAGGATAAATAAAATATCCAGTGCTATAGAGACTATATTTTTCCGATCAAATTCTCAAGATCAAAGAATTAAAGATTTAGAATTTCAAGTAGCAATGTTAAATAACAAATATAATGACTTGTCCAGTGAGAATATAATTCTGAAAAATAAGGTCCAGAAACTTAGCGAAGATACAATTGAGAATCTGGAAATTCTTGAAAATAACCTGTCTTATTTGAAGGAAAAATCTGAAAATTGTTTAGACTTCATTAAAACGTTAAGTGACAATAATACACTGTATGATGAGATTTTTTTAATGATTGACGAGGACCTAAATAAAATAAAAAAGATAAATAAACAGCAAAGTTAAAAAATTAAATGATAAATTAATAAAATATAGTTTTTGTTTTTTTTTTTCTCGAGAAATCTACGACTGATATCATCGCGTAAAATGTCGCGAAATAAGAGATTATCGGGGACCTATATGGCGAATATAGAAACAGCGATCGCCGAGGCTACTTTGACCGAAGCTGAAAAGCATAAAAGAGACTGGAAAAAAGCCGTCTCAGAAGAATTAAAGTGTCTCGACGAGCGCCAGGACGAACTCGATACAAAACTCGAGAATTTCGTTAAAAGTTCAGAAGTGCCGACTTCGCCCGCTCTGCAAACCACGCGTATAGAAACAATCAATAAAGATTTAGATGCTAGAATTAACGCGCTTTCTGATTTAGTGCAACGAATTCAGAGCGAAAGAGACAGTGAAAAGAAAAAAAAACGAGGCACTGAGTTGCGAAGTGAACTCATTAAAAGAACACGTTAAGACGCTCGAAGAAGAGAACGATAAAATAATTGAACGGCATTGCGAACTAAACGTAAAACATGATAATTTGACTATACAGTTTAACGAGGATGAACGGTACGGGGAACTAAAAACTTATTTTCTCACGCAGATTGACGAAGCTGCGAATAAAAGCGAAATAATGATTAAAATGTTAGAAGAAACGATAAGAAAGAATAAGGGAACCCTACCCATTACCGCCGGGACATCATCAGGTGATGCGTCACGTAAAATTAAATTAAATTTACCAAAATTTAAAGGTCGCTTCGGAGAGACCCATGCAGTTCTTGTAAGAACTCGAAAAATATCTAACATTAATTAGGCCAAATTTTGATGAAATGATATGCGTGATTTCGCAATCATTCGAAGAAGATGCTCACAATTGGTGGTATCTGCAGGAAGGGGAGGTTAAAAATTATGATGATTTTGTTGAAAAATTTAAAGAACGATATTGGAACACAAATGTTCAACGGTTTGCGCGACGCAAAATCGAATTCGGTCAATACAGCGCGGCCGGCCCGATGAACAGGGTTAATTACGCAATTTACATTTTCGGCCTAGCAAAAGAACTAGAGTTAAATTTTTCGGAGTCGGAATTAGTAATCAAAATTAGTGAGCATTTTGAGCGAGAGATTCGGCATACAATTACTGGCCAACAAATAAAAGATAAGGGTAATTTACTTAAAATTTTAGCCGATTACGACAACGATGATCAATGTCAAAATAAAGGGCGTTTATTTGTTAATAAAACTAACCCTCAAAATGTTAATCAACAGGCCAATAATGTGTCCAATTTCCGGCAAAATGCCGCGGATAACACGACGAATAAGAAACCGTGGCGAAGCAACGCCATAAATACCGCGAACGAGAAAAAATCAAACGGGTTCGGGTTTAAAAAAGGCGATAACGCCGGTCGCAAAAGGAACACATTTAACAATAAAAACCATAATTTCGGTAACATAAATAGAAATAAAAGCGACCTCGACATTAACGTTTCGGATATCGATATAGGTGATTCCCACGGCGACGTAAAGTCGAAAGCGGCGTCGGGAAACGAGGCATAGTTGCATTTTGCAAAATGGATGCACCTGTCAATATAGGTGCGCAAAATGCAACTGAATCGGCGAAAATTCTTTCCATTCTCAAGGATCCCCGCGACGAACTATTATACGATATCGAACCGGAGGGCGCGAATTTAGAAATAACATGTTGCCCGGAAGTGATTATTTGCGTTGAGGATATAGAAGTAAAAGCTTTGATTGATACCGGGAGTGAAGTAACGGCTATCTCGGAAGAGTTTTATTACGCGAATTTAAATACTTTAAAAAACCGTCCGACCTTGCCTATAAGCGGTAAAATTATTAAAGGCGCAACGGGGGGCAAGTCGACACGTCTGAAATTCCAGGTGTTACTTAAAATTGAAATAGGAGGTTTGAAAACCAATTTAATTTTCATAGTAGTTCCAAAATTGGTAAAACCATGCATTTTAGGCTATGACTCGCATAAAGCACTTAGAATGTTGATTGACACCGTGAACGAACAAATACTTTTTCAAATTAACCACAAAGATGGTATTGCCCAATACACGGATGTACGTATCCACTCAAATGAGTACTCGTCTCTGTGTATTGAGGAAATTTATGAGTGTCCCGAAAACGAGGACAACTCAGACTATTTTTTCAATGATAAGTACATCGAAAATGATGACTATCTTGAATATTCGTACGATATCTCCACAAAGGAGATCGACGAAAAAATAGAATCTTGCAAAAATCTTAATGATGAGCAAAAACAAAAGTTAGAATCACTTATAGTTAAATATAAAGAGGTATTTGAAAAAAAACCGGGTCTTTTAACAACCTATGAGCACGAGTTAATCTTAAAGGACGAAACGCCTTTTTTCACTAAGCCTTATCCTATTCCAATTTGTCACCGTGATCAGGTCAAAAGGGAAATTAAAAATATGCTTGAACTTGGAATAATCAGACGTTCAAATAGCCCATGTATAAACCCAATCGCGGTCGTGAAAAAGAAAGACGGCTCGATTAGGCTATGCTTAGACGCTCGAAAATTGAATGAGAGATTAGTCGACGATTACGAGTCGCCGCCCGGTATCGAAGAAGTTTTACAGAGGTGTGCTAATAAACCGATTACGAGTAGCACTGATTTTCGTTGCAGCTATTGGCAAATACGGCTCGCGGAAAAAAGCAAAAAATTCACAGCGTTTAAATGCGATAACCACGTATACGAGTATAATGTCGCAGCTTTTGGCATAAAAACTAGTGGGCCTGCATTGATAAGAGGATTAGATGAGGCCACACATGATTTCGATGATTTCATGATATTGTTCGTAGACGATTTAATTATAAAATCAAGAAATTTTAATGAACATCTGAGCCATCTAGAACATTTGTATAAGAGACTATTAAGACATAATTTACGATTGAATTTTAAAAAATCGCAGTTTTTCTGCGAAGAAATTGAATTTTTAGGTCATTTTATTTCTTCCCGGGGAATAAGACCCGATCCAAAAAAATGTTAAAAGGCCTAGAAATGTTCGAGAATTACAAAGTTTTCTCGGTTTTGTCAATTTTTATACGAAATTCGTAAGAAGCTACTCAAGCCACACTGAACCGCTTATCGAGTTGCTTAAGAAAGGGGTAATTTTCCATTGGACTGCCGAACAGCAGAAAGCTTTTGACCAAATAAAAGATCTGTTTGATGAAAATATCATACTAAAGTTCGCGGATCCGAAACGCCTTTACGTGCTCAATTCCGATTCTAGCGATTTTGCTATCGCCGCCGCGCTATCGCAGTTTAACGATGACGGAGAGGAGGAGGTGGTTTGTTTTGTAAGTAGAACATTGAAGGGTAGTGAGTGTTCATACTTTACTACGGAGAAAGAAATGCTCGCGTTAGTATGGTCGTTGCAGCGGTTAGATATATACTTGCGGGGGGCGATTAAAATTATTGTCCGTACGGATCACGAGGCACTCACCTTTCTGCAGACGTGCAAATATGGAAATGCAAGGCTGCAGAGGTGGAATCTCGCGATCCAGGATTTTCGAATACATCCGGAGTACACTTCAGGAAAAAATAACGTAGTGGCGGATTATTTGAGTCGTATAAGCGATCTCGCGCCGCAAGAATTACGAAGCAAGTCGGAAATCGTAATTGCCGCGATTATGACGAAAAAACCGAGTCGCGAACTAGTAAATATTTGTAAAAGCCTTGAAAATTCGCAAAAAACCGATAACTTTGCGTCCGCGATCTTAAATAAATTAAAATCGAATGATAATCGCACTAAGGAACAATATCGATTAAATGAACAATTGTTATGCAAAGTAACGCAAAATCAATTAAAAATATTTTTGCCAGAAGAAATCCTGAAGGAATTTGTTATCGAAGTTCACGCAGCTTATGGCCATATCGGAGCGCGTAAGGTATATAAAATGATTCACGAGCATTTTTTCTCGCGAAATTTGAGGAGAAGCATACACAAAATTCCGCGTTCATGCGAAACGTGTCAAAAGACTAAATATCTCACGGTTAAATATCAAGAGATGTCACAACCGATTCTGACAAATAAACCAAATGAACTACTATCAATTGATTTTTACGGTCCTTTACCGATTTCAACGGGGGAGTAAAATATTTATTAACGACAATTGACGCATTTAGCAAATATGTTGTTTTTTACCCTTTGAAAAGGGCAAACACAGTGTCCGTGATCCGAAAGATCATGAAAGATTATATAATTAACTATGGAAAACCAGAATCCATAATTTCGGATAACGGCACACAGTTTACAAATGACAAGTGGATTAAGGCTCTGAAGGAAGAAAATATACGTCCGGTATTTTCCTCCATCCGACACCCGCAAAGCAATATGATTGAACGAGTGCATAGAGAATTAGGCAGATTCTTTCGTACTTTTGTTAGGGACAAGCATACTGGGTGGGCTCGTTATGTAAAAATAATTCAGGACATAATCAATGAAACGCATCACGAAACGACGAACGTAACTCCCGTTCAATTACACTTAAACGTAAGGCCCGTAACGCGCATTTGGGAAAAATACATTAACGTTCCACGAGTGGAGAGCGACATTCCTCGGGAACGACAAATTTCTTTGGCGCGTAAATATGCACATAAAAAATTAAAAAATAGAGCCGATAAGAAGAATGCAAATAAAAAACACTTTGATTTTAAAGTGGGGGATAAAGTATTGCTATTAGCCCAAAACGTGTCTGACGCGGAAAATCGGAAAATTGCGAAATTTTTCAATGTATGGGAGGGTCCGTACGTAGTGAAGGAAAAGGTCGGTATAGACACGTACTCGATTGCAGATGAAGATTTGGTAAAAGAAAGGGGTAAATTTCACCTGTTTAATTTGAAACCGTTTTACGACAAGGAGTCATAATATCCATAATATATAGTTACAATTTAAGTGAATAGTATAGTAATATGGAGTAAATAATTTTGTGTAATAGTCCAGACAACAAATAAATACATAAATAATATCGAGCAAATGTTCTGGAATGAATGAAAAGGTTAGAAAAAGCACAATTTATTGTACTAAGCAGCGATTATATTTTGATGTAATATAAGTGACAAGGCGATTATGAAATAAATAAACAATTTATGAATTTAAAATATATGAGCCAGAAGAACAATTAATTAAGACGCATTTAACTGCATTGTTCTAGATTATCTATATAAAATGCGTTTTAGTTATAAAAGTTTGTGTTCTAAATACTGTTTCCAGTAAAAATAACTTAATCCTTGGGAAAATCTTTGTTTAAACACGATAAAAGAAAGTGTGTAGTAATTAGAAGCTATTTGATATATTAATACGCTACTAAAATTATTGTTCTTATATCACTAGTGTGATTTTGTATTATTCCGATAACTGATATACCTATCAAGTAAATAAATTGTTTATTTAAGTAGGTGAAGGAATAGGTATTTAAATACTATAGATAGATTAAGAAACGTTAAAATCCAAATTTTGTACAAAAGTGTGATTGTATCGGTATGGTTCCGCGAATTAGGGGTGTTCCCCTAATCAAGGACTACAGCGGCGGAGCATATAAACATCGGCCGAGCGACGAACTTGAATCGGCGACCTAATCGGTAGTAGGGGGGCTCGCGACGAGCGAAGGGTTGCGATTGGCACCTTCAGTCGTCGTCGACGCACTGTGACGAGACACTGTACGCTTTCTCCGTTCCGACGCCAACATGTCCGCCTGTAACGCATCGACGCAGACCGAGCAGGTGAGGAGCTGCGATGTCACCACCAAGGTAGACGGTACCATGCTAGGCCTGTAAATGATTTATTTGAGGGGATACCGCCACCACGTCCGCTGTGCGGGTATCCTGCAAGGCCGACGGGATCGCTGGGGCAACTCCTCGTTCGGCGTCTACGCTGGGGGAAAATGGGTGCAAACATCCGCTTATACCAGTGAAGCCGGCACCCAGACGGAGTCGCAGCGATCGGTAGTGACGGAAGCCGTCTTACCGCCCGTCCGGCACCGACTAAGACGTTGACGTCGCAACAGACGTCCACGCCAAGCGCTCCAGCCCGTGGCCGCGGTCGTCGCGGTACCGCACAAGGAGGAGTTGGTGCCGATACCACCGGCGATCGGTGCTCAAAGTCAGGTACTCGAGCAGGAGATCGCCCGAGAACAACAGGCCATTCGGGAGATGCTGGTTGCGCGGCAGAAGAGGAGAGAGGCGAGAAAAAGGGTGTTGTTTGGGGATGACGAGCCATACTCTCCGCCGCCATTCACCAAGGGGGAGAGCATCAAGGACGCTCCCTCCACCCCTGTGCCAACGACGCCGGCCGCCAACATGCCCGACCTGTCGGTGCTCGACGACGACGAAGCCAGCAGCGAGGTCTCCCTACTGCCCGATTCCACGGTCATCAGCAACGAGGCGGTCCAAGTGACCCAGACGGAGTCAACGACGGTGGCGACGGAGCTGGACATGCTGCTGATGCAGTTTGAGGCCGAAGGTGTGTGTGCGAACCGTGAAGACGTGTGTGAGTACGAAATGAGTGATATAGAGGAATGGATGAATGCGTTGGGAGAATGATAGTATGAATGATAAGGTTTATGTAACAAGGGAAAAGGATAATTTATTTTAGTTTTATAAAAGAAAAGATTATTTATTTTGTATTTTTGTATGGGTAATGAATGTGAAATTTAGAGTTAAGGAAAAACTATTTTTATATTATGGAAAAAAAAAAAAAAAGGATTGTTTATTTTTGTTTGATAGAAAAGAAAAGATTATTTATTTTTGTATGGGTTATGTGCGCGTGAGATGATGGTAATAAATTACAATAAATTGTGCTAACCTATTTTATTATATGTATTTTATTGAGTATACCTGGGTTACGATCTTGTTCTTGGGCTCAATAAAAATAAAATTGTTATTTTTACTTCAAAAATAAAACAATTTTATTTGGGGGGCAATGTAACGCCCAAGGCGTACGTCTATTTGAAATTTTTAATAGACGCGTTTCGCTTATCAATTGATCCATAAGTAAAGTCAATCGGTAAGCGGGCATCAGCGCGCAATCGATGGTAATATACCGACGCGCGGCGTATTATCATCAGCGCGGAGCGCAGGCGGGCGATTAGTGGCGCGTGGATCGAACGGCGATCGAACGCTGCGGCGGTGTGCGCACGCGCATGTACTGAGTGCAGAGCATGAGGGAGATAGATAGCACCGCTCGGCCTATAAAAGGTCGGGCGCACTGAGGCTCAGACACTCTGCTCCTTGTAAGGCTGACAGGACAATCCGCTCTGTCTACCGCGAGTTGAGCGAGTCAAGCTCCCGCTTCACGGTGAGCTAAAAAAGGGGAAAACAAGATTCAGCTATCTCTCTCATGGTCGGTACACCTGATACTCTTATATGTACAGCACAAAATGAGCTATTAGCACTTAAATAAAATTAAATTTAATTATGTGATTTTGTTTTCCTTTTCAAAATAAAAGAAATTGCTTAACGCAATCACATGGCCTCATCGCTTTCCTTTGGAGAGCGATTAGAGTGCCAATAAACAAAGAAACATCTACTAACAACGTTCCGTACGCATCGCATTACCCGCTGCGTACATCGAGCATATTTACTAATCCCGGTCAGTTTTTTCCTTGCAATTATAAAACAGATAAAAACACTGGACCGTAACAAGCATTAGCCCATTTCTTTTCAAATTTAGCGTTATAAATATAAGACTACAAAAGATATTTACATTTCTATTTATGATATATACTAATACGAAAATTCAATATAATCGAATAAAGCAAAGAAATTCCAAGAATTTTGATTCCAAGAAGATGACCCCCGACCGTGGACCTCATTTCAATCGAGCTCTTGTAGTTCACGGTACAATATGTAATCAAGTAGTTCGCACTATATATATATATATATATATATATATATATATATATATATATATATATATATATATATATATATACTAGGGGGTTACCCCCCTGCTCGCTCTGCTCGCCAACCCCCAAAGCATCATAAAAATTTTTTTTTTTATGAAGATTTTCTATTTTTCCACACCACCCGGGAGGTAAATAGATTGGCGCGTTTTTTTGATTTGCTAATTAAGCTTTTTTATACATTCAAATTTATGTTTTATTTAATTCATTTATAAATAAATATATGTAACTCTTACAGAAGAAAATCAGTAAAATGGAATAAACTGCACTGATATGTATAATGAATAAAACACTTTATAAATTTATAAACATTCACAATTATTATTATAAACAATTTTTATATGTATAATATGTATATAGAAAAATAAAACAAAAATAAAAAATGATAATTAATGGAAATAAGTAAATGAGGAGGGCATGAGGAGGGCTGGGAGGAGGGCTATGAGGAGGATACAAAGAGGAGGGACGAGGAGGGGCGAGGAGGGGCGATGAGGGGCGAGGAGGGCAAAAAATAAGATCAAAATAACGTATTTTTTAAAACGATATTACCTTGTTTTGAGGAAGAGAATGAGGAAGGCAAAATTAGGGGCGAGGACGAGTGAGGAGGGCGTAAATCTGATAAGATTTACAAACAACTATATAATATAGGAAGATATATATACGTATATATATATCATACATGTATACGTGAGTAGCAGCCTCGAAATCATCGAATCTGATATCATGCGATATATCTATATAGATCAATTAAATAATAGTACATTATGCATCAAGGGAGTAAAGTGGGCAATGTACGCACTGTGTGACGTTGCCGACCGAGCGAAGCGAGGTCGGCATTTCACACAGTTCATGCTTGCCTACTGTACTCCAGAGGTGCGTATACTACTTTTCACCACACCCCTGTAAAGAAATGACTGTACGCATCTCAGCAGGCCGTACAGTACCCCATGCTCTGCCTAGAAGTAAAGTGACTTGTGTACGCGCGACGCGCTGTTTTACCGCTCGAGACGCAGTCGAGAGCGGAAAAAGGCGCATCGCGCATGCGCAAGTCACTTTATTCCCTAGGCAGTCCATGCGGTACTGTACGGCCTGCTGAGAGGGCGTACAGTCAGCACTTTACGCGCAGTGTGGTGAAAAGATGCTTTTCATTTGATTAAATTATTAAAGTGAATATAAAGTTTTAAATAAGTATTTTATAGTATACATGGGTAGGTATAAGAGAAGTGAGGAATAATGGGTTGTATAAGTAAGCTACAAATTTACATTACAACATAAAAGTTTAACTCTATAACATCGAAGTATGACATAAACTGTCATTGTATAACATAAAACTTATTACATAATATAGTTACATTATAACATAAACATGTGATTCTATAACATGCACAGTTTTACACTATGATACGGAAGGTGTTACTGCCGGATATAACATTACTAATCTGTAGTATAATTTGTATATATATCAGTTATCGTTTACCCCAATCAGCATTTTAGTGTGAATCGTTGAAGCATCGACATGGCAACTTTTCAGCAACAGCATGATATTCAAGAGGCTATCAAATCTAAATGCAGATTTTTTAAGCAAAGTGATGATGAGACTTCAAGTGGTTCAGTCATGACTACCCAAACTCAAGAAATAAAGCCTATGATAGCCACCCCATTAACCAGGCTTGCTGCGGCAAAATCGCGGGAATAGTTGCTGTGCAATGTTTGTTAGCAATTTGCTTCCAACTTACGCTCAAGAAATGTCGAATATCAAGGATTGATGTCAATGTGCCGTAAAATTGACTGCACATGCTAGCCACCAAATTGCTGCCATATACGGACGCAGATTTACTTACATTTGATGTGTAACTGTTGCTGCAAGTTTTGTACATCAATTTGCTTTCAATTTGTTTTCAATATTATTAATATATTATATTATTTTATTTTCAATATTATTGACGTAATATTAAATAAAATTACTCATATATGCGGCAGTGCAAGAGAGAAAGGGAACAAATTAATAACAGCATATTGATGGAAATTTGTGTAACACAAAAATCAAGAAATATGACGACAATATGATGTCAATGTATGCCTATGATACGCCTGCACATCATGAGCAATAGTTGCTGTAATTTTGCCTTCACTTTGCCCTCATAATTTACTTCAATAATTAATACAAAATTTCCAGCATATACGGACGCAGTTTTACGTCAAACTTACGGAAATCGATAGCAAAACATGTATGTCAAATTGCTAACAATTTGCAATACATCTGGCTAATGGGGCAGCTCAATAGCAGAGAGTTTAAACACAAAGAATTATGACAATACCGATGATGATCAAGAGATTCTTTTATATCTAAATAAATATTTGACAAAGTTAAATCAAAATTGTATAAGACATCTTGATAACATATATGGAGTTTATAAGCAAGGAAATACACTTATGATTGGTAACTCGCTGATTCAGCTTGATACTTATTTCGTCAAATTGAATCAGTCAAGTTATCCATTAACAAAAGGTTTATTAGAATTGCTCTTTTAATAAATATCTTATAAGTTCTCATGATATAGAAAATTATTATAGTATCATTGAAGCTTCAAGTGCTCATAAAAAACGTTACTGTAAAGCCGAATCAATTCGTAAACTGAAGAGTAGGAAATTTTATGATTTAATAGATCCAATGCTCAACAAACATTCTACAAGTGGACTTCAAGTCAGAAATGTAAAGAGTAAGTCTACTGATCAGCAAAACAAGGTGCTTCTGCCAGAGAAACATGTTCTTAATAAAGTTGAAAAAACAAAGACGGCTATTAGTCGAAAATGCAAGTCGAAACAAAATGATGCTTTATACACTAAGAGAATATTAGATTAATCTTTTAAACCAATTATTGATCAAGTACAAAAACTTGTAAATAATACAGAGAATAATATAAGCGGTAAATAATAAATAATACAAGCGGTGTGATATTTTTCGACTCACAATTAAAATTGCACAAATAATTAATAATTATGTATATTTTTATAATTAACCTCCGAAGTGCCGAAATTATCGTGATTTTAAATTTAAAGAAATGTTAAAATCCAAAATTGCAAACAAAATGTTATCGGACAGTGAAGTTACACCATATGGATTATAAAAGTGATGTTATTGGACTGTGGATTTGAACGCGACACTTCTCTTGTTCGGGTTTTTTCCTCAAAGCCGTCAAGAGACCGGTACTGCAAACATTTCAATACTGTAGTGTAACTGAGTGATAAATCATGAATAATATTCAAAACAATAAAATTTATAAAGATGCAATAGTTAAAATTAGAGTAGGTATTAGGTATTATCGGAAGAAGCAGCTTATGTGGCGCGGCGGGTTGGTTGGCGCTCCTTTATTTTAAATATTTACTTGATTATATCTAGATTTTACACAATACATACTATTTTTATTTTAAATATTACTGTGGTATTTAGCGTGTAAAATGTATGTTTTACATTAAATAATATTATACCTAATTCGCAAGCAGTGAATTTGAAAATTGAAAACAAAATCTACGCATGCGCGAAAAATACTATAAATAGCCAGAAGAGCGGTTTTGTTGCTCAGTCTGTCTTCGCACTTCCAAGCGAAA
Organism: Gastracanthus pulcherrimus; assembly: GCA_949152435.1. Taxonomy (NCBI): domain Eukaryota; kingdom Metazoa; phylum Arthropoda; class Insecta; order Hymenoptera; family Pteromalidae; genus Gastracanthus; species Gastracanthus pulcherrimus. The sequence goes on from OX424573.1 coordinate 106,566,218, forward strand.
TGATCGGTGAATTTGAAAATTGAAAACAAAATCTAAGCATGCGCGAAAATTAATATAAATAGCCAGAAGAGCTGTTTTGTTCATCAGTATGTCATCGTACTTCAAAACGGAAAAGTCGGCCAATTTGAAAATCGAAAAAAAATCAATGCATGCTCGAAAATTAATATAAATAGCCAGAAGAGCGGTTTTGTTGCTCAGTCTGTCATCGTACTTCGAAGCGGAAAGGTCAGAGAATTTGAAAAAGAAAACAATATCTACGTAAGCCAGAGAATTAATATGAATATCCCGAAGTGCAGTTTTATTTCTCAATATGTTTTGAACAGAATGTCATCGTACTTCGAAGCGGAAAGGTCGGCGAATTTGAAAATCGAAAAATAACTCAACGCATGCTCGAATATTAATTTAAATTGCCAGAAGAGCGGTTTTGTTGCTCTGTCTGTCTTCGCACTTCCAAGGAGAAAGGTCGGCGAATTTGAAAATCGAAAACAAAATCAACGCATGCTCGAAAATTAATTTAAATAGCCAGAAGAGCGGTTTAGTTGCTCTGTCTGTCTTCGCACTTCCAAGGGGAAAGGTCGGCGAATTTGAAAATTGAAAACGAAATCAGCGCATGCTCGAAAATTAATATAAATAACCAGGAGAGCGGATTTGTTGTTCAGTCTGTTTTTGACGTTCGAAACAGAAAGGTCGGTCAATTTGAAAAATGAAAACAAAATCTACGCAAGCGAGAGAATTAATATGAATATCCCAAAGTGCAGTTTTATTTCTCAATATGTTTTAGGTTTTCGAAGTTGAATGGTCGGTGAATTGTAAAATTTAAAAACAAATATACGTATGCACGAAAATTAGTATAAATAGCCAGAAGAACGGTTTTGTTGCTCAGTCTATCTTTGCAATTCGAAGCGGCAAGGCCGGTGAGTTTGAAAATTGAAAACAAAATCTACGCGTGCGCGAAAATTAATATAAAAAGCCTGAAGAGCAGTTTTATTTCTCAATTTCTTTTAGCTTTTCGAAGCGGAATGGTCGGTGAATTGGAAAATTTAAAAACAAATCTATGCATGCGCGAAAATTACTATAAATAACCAGAAGAGCGGTTTTGATGCCCAGTCTGTCTTCGCACTTCGTAGCGGCAAGGTCGGTGAATTTGAGAATAGAAAACAAAATCTACGCATGCGTGAAAATTAATGTAAATAGCCAAAAGAGCGGTTTTGTTTGTCAGTCTGTCTTCGCACTTCTAAGCGGAATGATCCATGCATTTGAAAATTGAAAACAAAATCTAAGCATGCGCGAAAATTAATATAAATAGCCAGAAGAGCTGTATTGTTTCTCGGTATGTCATCGTACTTCGAACCGGAAAGTTCGGCAAATTTGAAAATCGAAAACAAAATCAACGCGTGCTCGAAAATTAATATAAAAAGGCTGAAGAGCAGTTTTATTTCTCAGTCTGTTTTAGTTTTTCCAAGCGGAATGGTAGGTGAATTTGAGAATAGAAAACTAAATTTACACATGCGTGAAGATTAATGTAAATAGCCAGAAGAGCGGTTTTGTTGCTCTGTCTATCTTCGGATTTCCAAGGAGAAATATCGGCTAATTGGAACATTTAAAAAAAAAATCTACGATTGCGCGAAAATTACTATAAATATCCAGTAGAGCGGTATTGTTGTTCAGTCTGTCTTCGCACTTCCAAGCGGAATGATCGGTGAATTTGAAAATTGAAAACAAAATCTAAGCTTGCGCGAAAATTACTATAAATAGCCAGAAGAGCTGTTTTATTCCTCAGTATGTCATCGTACTTCGAAGCGGAAAGGTCGGCGAATGTGAAAACCGAAAACAAAATCAACGTATGCCCGATAATTAATATAAATAGCCAGGAGAGCGGATTTGTTGCTCAGTCTATATTCGCACTTCAAAGTGGAAAGGTCAGAAAATTTAAAAAAAAAAAAAAATATCTACGTAAGCGAGAGAATTAATATGAATATCCCGACGTGCAGTTTTATTTCTCAATATGTTTTGCTCAGAATGTCATCGTACTTCGAAGCGGAGAGGTCGGCGAATTTGAAAATCGAAAACTAACGCAACGCATGCTCGAAAATTAATTTAAATAGCCAGAAGAGCGGTTTTGTTGCTCTGTCTGTCTTCGCACTTCCAAGGGGAAAGGTCGGCGAATTTGAAAATCGTAAACAAAATCAACGCATGCTTGAAAATTAATTTAAATAGTCAGAAGAACGGTTTTGTTGCTCTGTCTGTTTTTGCAGTTCGAAACAGAAAGGTCGGTCAATTTGAAAAATGAAAACAAAATCTACGCATGTGCGAAAATTAATATAAATTGCCAGAAGAGCGATTTCGTTGCTCAGTCTATCTTCGTACTTCGAAGTGGAAAGGTCAGTAAATTTGAAAATTCAAAACAAAATCTACGCAAGCGAGAGAAGTAATATGAATATCCCGACGTGCAGTTTTATTTCTCAATATGTTTTGCTCAGAATGTCATCGTACTTCGAAGCGGAAAGGTCGGCGAATTTGAAAATCGAAAACTAACGCAACGCATGCTCGAAAATTAATTTAAATAGCCAGAAGAGCGGTTTTGTTGCTCTGTCTGTCTTCGCACTTCCAAGGGGAAAGGTCGGCGAATTTGAAAATCGTAAACAAAATCAACGCATGCTTGAAAATTACTATAAATAACCAGAAGAGCGGTTTTGATGCCCAGTCTGTCTTCGCACTTCGTAGCGGCAAGGTCGGTGAATTTGAGAATAGAAAACAAAATCTACGCATGCGTGAAAATTAATGTAAATAGCCAAAAGAGCGGTTTTGTTTGTCAGTCTGTCTTCGCACTTCTAAGCGGAATGATCCATGCATTTGAAAATTGAAAACAAAATCTAAGCATGCGCGAAAATTAATATAAATAGCCAGAAGAGCTGTATTGTTTCTCGGTATGTCATCGTACTTCGAACCGGAAAGTTCGGCAAATTTGAAAATCGAAAACAGATCAACGCGTGCTCGAAAATTAATATAAAAAGGCCGAAGAGCAGTTTTATTTCTCAGTCTGTTTTAGTTTTTCCAAGCGGAATGGTAGGTGAATTTGAGAATAGAAAACTAAATTTACACATGCGTGAAGATTAATGTAAATAGCCAGAAGAGCGGTTTTGTTGCTCTGTCTATCTTCGGATTTCCAAGGGGAAATGTCGGCTAATTGGAACATTTAAAAAAAAAATCTACGATTGCGCGATAATTACTATAAATATCCAGTAGAGCGGTATTGTTGTTCAGTCTGTCTTCGCACTTCCAAGCGGAATGATCGGTGAATTTGAAAATTGAAAACAAAATCTAAGCTTGCGCGAAAATTACTATAAATAGCCAGAAGAGCTGTTTTATTCCTCAGTATGTCATCGTACTTCGAAGCGGAAAGGTCGGCGAATTTGAAAACCGAAAACAAAATCAACGTATGCCCGATAATTAATATAAATAGCCAGGAGAGCGGATTTGTTGCTCAGTCTATATTCGCACTTCAAAGTCGAAAGGTCAGAAAATTTTAAAAAAGAAAAAAAAATCTACGTAAGCGAGAGAATTAATATGAATATCCCGACGTGCAGTTTTATTTCTCAATATGTTTTGCTCAGAATGTCATCGTACTTCGAAGCGGAAAGGTCGGCGAATTTGAAAATCGAAAACTAACGTAACGCATGCTCGAAAATTAATTTAAATAGCCAGAAGAGCGGTTTTGTTGCTCTGTCTGTCTTCGCACTTCCAAGGGGAATGATCGGTGAATTTGAAAATTGAAAACAAAATCTAAGCTTGCGCGAAAATTACTATAAATAGCCAGAAGAGCTGTTTAATTCCTCAGTATGTCATCGTACTTCGAAGCGGAAAGGTCGGCGAATTTGAAAATCGTAAACAAAATCAACGCATGCTTGAAAATTAATTTAAATAGTCAGAAGAACGGTTTTGTTGCTCTGTCTGTTTTTGCAGTTCGAAACAGAAAGGTCGGTCAATTTGAAAAATGAAAACAAAATCTACGCATGTGCGAAAATTAATATAAATTGCCAGAAGAGCGATTTCGTTGCTCAGTCTATCTTCGTACTTCGAAGTGGAAAGGTCAGTAAATTTGAAAATTCAAAACAAAATCTACGCAAGCGAGAGAATTAATATGAATATCCCGAAGTGCAGTTTTATTTCTCAATATGTTTTAGGTTTTCGAAGTTGAATGTTCGGTGAATTGTAAAATTTAAAAACAAATCTACGTATGCACGAAAATTAGTATAAATAGCCAGAAGAACGGTTTTCTTGCTCAGTCTGTCTTCGCAATTCGATTCGGCAAGGTCGGTGAGTTTGAAATTTGAAAACAAAATCTACGCGTGCGCGAAAATTAATATAAAAAGCCTGAAGAGCAGTTTCATTTCTCAATTTGTTTTAGCTTTTCGAAGCGGAATAGTCGGTGAATTGGAAAATTTAAAAACAAATCTACGCATGCGCGAAAATTACTATAAATAACCAGAAGAGCGGTTTTAATGCCCAGTCTGTCTTCGCACTTCGTAGCGGCAAGGTCGGTGAATTTGAGAATAGAAAACAAAATCTTAGCATGCGTGAAAATTAATGTAAATAGCCAGAAGAGCTGTTTTGTTGCTCAGTCTGTCTTCGCACTTCCAAGCGGAATGATCGGTGAATTCGAGAATAGAAAACAAAATCTACACATTCGTGAAAATTTAAATAAATAGCCAAATTAGCGGTATTGTTGCTTAGTTTATCCTTGCAGTTCAAAGCGGAAGGGCGGTGGCAATTAAAAATTGAAAAATTGAAAGCGCTTTTGTTGCTCAGTCTGTCTTCGCACTTCGAAGTGGAAAGGTCGGTAAATTTGAAAATTCAAAACAAAATCAATGCTAGCGAGAAAATCAATATAAATAACCAGAACAGTGGTTTTGTTGCTCTGTCGGTCTTCGCACTTCCAAGGAGAAAGGTCGGCGAATTTGAAAATCGAAAACAAAATCAACGCATGCTCGAAAATTAATTTAAATAGCCAGAAGAGCGAGTTTGTTGCTCTGTCTGTCTTCGCACTTCCAAGGGGAAAGGTCGGCGAATTTGAAAATTGAAAAATTGAGAGCGGTTTTGTTGCTCAGACTATCTTAGCACTTCGAAGTGGAATGTTCGGTAAATTTGAAAATTCAAAACAAAATCTGCGCAAGCTAGAAAATGAATGTAAATAGCCAAAAGAGCGGTTTTGTTGCTCAGTCTGTATTCGCACTTCGAAACAGAATGATCGTTGAATGTGAAAAATCAAAACAACGTCCACACATTCGCGAAAATTAATATAAATAATCTTAGAGCGGTATTGTTGCTCAGTCTATCCTTGCAGATCAAGGTCGGTGAATTTGAAAATTTCTTTAAATTTAGTTGTATACTGTTTTACATTTGAGCTTTTTGTGTTACAAACTTGTTGTTATTTTGTCGACTCTATGGGTTTCAGTGAACGGGCGCTGTTCGCTTCGGCGATCTGTGAGACGGGTCTGGAATTGTCACCCTGAAGTCGATATTGTTACGCAAGTTGATATACTGTAAAAGAGGTTCAAATTAGATAAGAGTTTCAAAGAGGTCACTATAATTCAATTAAAATTAGTAAATATAGAAAGTGTGACTTCAGGAGACCGGAGTACCGGAGAACCGGAGAACCGGAGAACCGGATAACCGGAGAAAAAATGGAAGCTCTTTAGTATAATATAAGATTGGGATAGTTTATTTTATTTAGTAATAAAGCAAAATACAACATGAAATTAAAATCAATGTAAAACTACAAACTCGTGAATTTTATGAGGTATAATTTTAATCACGTTGTATGGTAAGCTTAAAAGCGCTATGCAAAATTTGTGATTATATAAATTTGATGTACAAAATAAATAGTAATTCTGAAAAATGTTAAGTTAAACTTCTGACGGAATGTTAGTTTTATGGTGAATATTATGATACAATAATTCAATATCATATATAATATATAGTAGGCAATTTTCACATCAATTCTACACATTGTGGTTTTAAAATATTGTGATTTTATTATGAGTAAAATTTGGTAACAAAATCATTTAACTTTAGTGAAATATGCATAGATTATGCATGTATTAAATAGGCTTTAGAGATGCTGCGTGATGAATATAGCTAAAAAAATTTTGTTATAAAATCATGCAATATGTAATAATATAAGACATGAAGTTTTATATAAAGAAAGAAAATTTTAAGTATAAAAAAAAAGAGAATAGAAACAAACAATGATTTGATAGATTATTTACAATAAAAAATATAAGATTTGAGCATCTTGATGTACAGTAGTATGAAAAATCGACAGTCAAATTAGATTTTTATTGTTAAAATTGAACATGATTGTAGTAAGAATTAATACGAATACGAAAAGTAATTTGAAAATGATTACTGATTATGAAAATTGTTAACGTATGATTTGCATGAAGAATAATAGGTTCTTTTAAAAGTAATTGTTACTTAAAAGGTTTGTCAAGTAATTTCGAGTGCTGATGTTTTATGAAATGATTCTTTTAATAACTATCCTGTAAAACAAAAACTGACACTCTTTTGGGTCTGAAAAGGATCGCTGTCTGCAGACTCCCCATCAGTTACAGAATCGAAAATAATAATACCTTATAAACTCCAAATACCATTTCTCAAAAATTACTAACACTGCATGAATCTGCAAAATATAGCAAGGTGAAATATACGTGAATAAAATGATATAGAAAGTACTCAAGATGCAGGTTTATCTAAAGAAAAGTTGATAAAGTGACATAAGAATCTCAAAATCCGCAGCCGCAACGGTCGAAGGAGTTTGAGTACCCTGAGATGTCTAGTAGCGCAGGTGAGAGAGTGGCAAAGGAGTCTCAAAATCCGCAGCTGCAACGGTCGAAGGGGTTTGAGTACCCTGAGATGTCTAGCAGCGCAGGTGAGAGTGAAGAATGAGAAATTAATGAATCTAAGAGCCACAGGTGTTTAAGAGCCAGACGTGTCAAAAAGAAATATCGAATGCAGTGATACTGAAAGGTTAGCTAGCCAAAATTGTCAAAACTAATTTCGAACGCAGTAACAATGAAAGCTTTGAGAACCAAGAGTATCAAAAGAGAATCTCGAACGCAGTGTCACGTACTGACAGTTCTGAGTACGAAATAGGAATAAACAGACATCTTGAGAAAAATGGTATTACAGGTATGAAGTAAAATTGTATTTATGGGAGATGTAAGTCCCATATTTTAAGAAAAATAATCATTTTATTCACTTTATTTCGGCTTATTGTAATGATATTGTACCAATATCTTGACCAAGAATTCCAACAAATTTCTCAATACAAATTCTTTTGATTTAATTGAATCTATCTCTTTTATAAGTAATAATTATAATTGAGCATTTATTAAATTAAATAGATGCTTATAAAAAAAAATTGCATACATCAGTTCATGAAGAACTCGACTCGATATTCAGAATTTAACATAACAAAATACTCAACTTCAGTGAAAATTGATTACATAAAAGGGTGTTTTTAACTAAAGAAAAGCTGTTCCTTACGAAACATCTTTTGCATAAGGGAAAAGGTGCAACCTATTGATAAAATCATTCGTATAGCATACATTGAAATTTAATATTAAAAATAAAAATTAGTGACCAAAAAATTTCAACTTTAGACGTATGTATATTGTAAACACTATAGTTAGTATGAAAGATTTTTCAATAAAATTAATAAGTAATATAGGGTAGTATTGGGCCAGTTTACGCAACTGCATTTTCCTCATAATTAGAAAATTAAATCTCAAAAAATCTTAGCTATAGTTATTTTAAACTCTTAATAAATAACTATTTCAAAATTAGAATAGAATATAATAAATCAACAAAAGTTAAAGTATATCTTTGGATTAATATTTGTGATAATACTTCATAACTTTTCAATATATCATACCATATGCATAGCACGATAGAATATATGTTTACAATTTTCACTTAATCAGTTAAATTTGTATAGCAATACTACAGATTTACGTACCAATCAATGTCTCACCTTTAATTTAGTATATAATATATAATATAATTTATTAATAAAATATAATATAATTTAGTAAGATCACGTTAATATAAATTTTTTAGATTGACTAAAACATTAGAATATTATTTTATTTAGAAACATTTATTTAAAAAGATGTCTCCATATAGTCAACATCTTTTTTGCATAAGGGAAAAGGTGTAATGTAATAATACATCACGTGTTATTCGCCATTTATACGCGCAAATATTCAAATAAAATAATACGCATTTATTTAGAAAATATTCAAAAATATATAAGCATTCGATTCTCGAACAGACTCAGACACAAGATATTCAATTTTACAAACTGTGTCTGAAAGGCAAAGAAAATACGCTCACTAAAAAACAAAGAACCTCTGTATTATGCTATATTGGGGGATCCGAGTTCAAGTGCTTTTCCGGGAAGAAAAGCGTGTCGCTTGTACAACAACAACATGTGGCTGGCAACAACCTCTAGAATGCATATACAAAAAAAGGGACCAGAGGAGGAGAGTAGCTCAACAGGGCTACAACGAATTTGTAGACCACGACTAAAGTCAGTCAGAGTCTATAGGCGTGCTAAAGGACACACGGATTTTCTCGCGATATTCATCTATTTCATTCTCCTCGTTATTTCTCGTTTCAAACACTTTTAATGCGGCCGTAGCCAGTATCAAGCCCGGATTAGACGCAGAGAGAAAGTGTCGTTGTTAATCAAAACATCCTTATTTTAATCCGCGTTTATTATATTTTTATTCATTTATTTATTTCTAATTTATTTAAATAGACCGCTTTCTGTTCACGCGCTACCTAACCTTACCCCAGTTGGGTCATCACAGTATATGCAATTTACCCAAACTTTCGCACATGCCGTTGCATAATTGAAGGGCCAGATGAAATAACGGTATTAGCACTCTTTGCTGATATTTATCTCTAATAATAATGCTTAGATAACGATAAAAAAAAATTTGACAAAATGAGTGAATTTGACAACACTATATTTTCTAATTCGTTATCCGAGCATTATTATTTCAGATAAAAATCAAAAACAATTTCGAGATTGGTTAAATAAATTCTGTAAATACGCAAATACATAGTAAATCTCATTATATGATACGAGGGTAGTTCAATAAGTCTTTAGAATGACCAACAGATGGCGCGCGAATCGCTCCAAATCATCTGTTTTCAGTCAGCACCACTCCCGACTAGATATATGGTGCAGTCACAGTCCACATCTTCTGAGTTTACGTGTTTTTATAAAAATTGTTTTTTGATGGTTTTTTCGCGCTTTAATTTATTTAGGTTATTCTTGACAAACTTTGTTTAATATACGTTTTCATAAAAAATGGTAAATACTAAAAGATTTTTTCGAGATCTACAATTTTACTGTGGAAAAGTTCTGCGTTTAATATGTTATATTTCAATTCTGGTCTAAAAATTAATTTTTGATGGCTTTTATGCGTTTTAATTTAGATTTTTCTCGACTAATTTTATTTAATAGACATTTTCGTAAAAAAAGTTCAGTACAAAAGAGTTGTATTTTTTCGAGTTCTATGATTTTACCGTGGAAAATTTTTGTGTCTAATGTGTTATATTTCTATTCTGTCCTAAAAATTGATTTTTGATGGCTTTTATGCGCTTCAATTTAGGTTTTTCTCGACAAATTTTATTTAATCGACATTTTCGTAAAAAACTTTCAATACAAAAAAGTTGTATATTTTTGAGATTTATGATTTTACGGTGGAAATTTTTTGTGTCTAATGTGTTATATTTCCATTCTGACCTAAAAACTGATTTTTTATGGCTTTTGTACGCTTCAATTTATTTTTTTCTCAACAAACTTTATTTAAATAACATTTTCGTAAAAAATATGAAATACAAAAAAGTTGTATTTTTTCGAGATCTATAATTTTACCGTGGAAAATTTAGCAAAAATAAAATAATTTACTCAAGATACAGCTAAAAATTGTACTTTAAGTCTTTTAAGCGCTTTTTTTGTTTTTTTCAAGTAAAGTCGGTTTTATTGACATTTTCGTCAAAAGTGTTAAATACAAAAAAGTTGTGTTTTTTCGAGATCTATAAATTTTACCGTAGATAATTTACCAAAAAATAGTATATTACGCATCTAGGGAGGTAAAGAATTGGCGAGTCCATAGCACGTGTAAAATGCCACCCGAGCCAAAGGCGAGGGTGGAAAACACGTGCTATGGGGTCGCCATTTTACCTCCCATGGTGCGTATACTATTTATCCTCACACCAGCACCGAAAATACACATTTCTCTCCAGGCGCCCGGGAGGAAAAGTGGTACTTTCGGTGCAGGTGTGGGGAAAAAATATTTAAGATACCGTTAAAATTTGATTTTTTAAAATTCAAATAATATCTATAAAAGTGGTCCTATTTGGAACATACCCATCGGATGTGACTGAAAATAGGACCGTCTGCTTCCAATGATGAGACAAGTATCTCCTATAAATGTCAGCCGAGATGGCTAAAATCTCGCTGAGATAATTGATAAACGATTACATTCATACAGACATCCATACATACATACACTTTTTGCGATGACGAAAATATAAGGCGTTCCCTTGGAACGGTCGTGCCTAAAAATAATCGTTACGAGGACGTTAAAGTTTCGATTTTCATATAATCTGTAATTATTTCAGGAACACAATATGACTGATGATAAATAAAATAAAAAGTTGAACAAGAATAATAAAAAATACGAATATGTCGATAAGTATAATACACATAAAAAACACATTAAACTTTATCAAGTTCTTACTATTTAAGACAAAATATTTTTACATATTATAATAATTTTTTTCATTATAATTTTAAGGTGTATGTGACCTGTATATTAATAATAAATTATTTCATTTGATTCAATACATGATTTTACTTAGGGATCACATAAACCTTAAAATTGTAATTAAAAAGCATTTTATTATAAGCACAATAATCTTATTTCAAATAGTAACAACTTGGTAAATTATATTATGTTTTCTATGTGTATAATAAAGATTTTTCACTACGTATTACGGTTTAAGCACGCGCATTTGTTTTACACCCCCCCCCCCCTTACGTTCATACGATGACTTTTGTTCTATAGCCAAATTCACTTTTCGTAAAGTATTTTGAGTAATTGTCAGACAATTTGATTGAAATTCTACTCACATCTTCTATATATATAGTTGCCAAGGCAAACAAATTTTTAATGAATTGATTAGTTTAAAGCATACCAATAATTTTACATTCAATTTCACATGAGTTCGGACCATTAAAACTTTGATTTTATCAATATTGACTTTAATGTTTATGCTATTAGACGCATAAATCATTCGAAACTTGCTTGCACTTGGAACGATATATACATAGAAGATATGTGTAAAATGTTTAATCAATTACCTGACAATTACTCTAAATAAACTTTACTCAATGATGAAAACTTTTCATTATATGCATAAAAGAACATATTAGAATTTATAAAGTTGTTACTGTTTAAGGAGGTATGATCCCTACAGAGCTTTAAATATGATTTTTAGCTGAAAAACAAGAAATACACAGTTAATAATTTTGTAAATAACATTTCTCATAAGTATATATACTATTTCAATACATCTCACCTTAAAAAGGTCCCCTTCTCATAAGTATATATACTATTTCAATACATCTCACCTTAAAAAGGTCCTCTTCTCTATAATAACTTTTAGATAATTGTCCAACACCCTATTTTCCTGCGTGCAGGGTCCTGGTCACTCACAATATCAAGTTTTACATTTTTTAAATTACTTATAATATGCATCTTTATAGGATCATGCTATACAGACTTCATATTTTTAACTAGCACCATTATCTGAAGCAAATTACCATTTCTAAAAACAAAACAAAATGAAAATTTTCATTTTTTCCATTATTATAATTGACCAATAGATAACGGTAAAAATGACGATCATCTTACAGTTTCTTAACCGCATGGGCGGCTTCACCTCGCGTCGTATGTTCCGTTATATACGTCGAAATTTCATAAAAGTTGTATATAACCACCTTGATAATAATTTATTATTATGTAAAAAATAGTGGATGATGATATTTTTGTACTACAAATGCCTACCAATCTTTATTTTTATGATGCAAGTTTTTAGAGGTTAGGTAACATTTCAACCAATCAGAATGAGGGCTATTCTGCCGTTTTGTGTCGCTAGTGTTACGTCTAGATCATCGCCTAACATACACCTTCTCGTCGTCAAGCTATGTGTATCTTACCATACTGAATCCTACTTATCGACCTACGCTATATAACGAGTATCCTACCTTGTCTACCTCATACTCCACGATGACACACTCATCCACCCCAATATTTCTCGAATTCCCTTCCGCGACTCTATACCTTTGAAGCACCCTCCTAGAGTACGCATAATTAATTCCTAGTTTAGGCTAAGCATGCAACCTCCGCGTGGTTATAAAAGGCATAGCTCCCCATGGCTCCTCGCCATTTGCCCTCACACTTTTATCTTCAGCATAGAGCCTTCTGCATTCTAACTTTGAGCCGTAAGCACGTACGCACCAGTTTGTTATTTGAATTCTCACTTGTAAAAGGGACACGTCCTTATACTTAACTTTGTACTTCTTATATAATAAATTTGCTCTTAAACTTATTTGCTCGCGCTTATTTATTCGCTGTACCTGCGCTCCTATTCATATCTTCCGCCACCATCTCGAGCACGACACCAACCGCAGCGCAGCGCAGCTCAGCCGACCCGACTACAAGGAACCAAGGCCTACACACACACACACAACGTAAGCCCCAAAATACTTCGCTAGTCTTTGTGATCCTATCGTAAACTCACACTTCCCATTTTCACCACTATCATATTAAATGTCAACATCGCTATCCTGCTTTTGCAAATGCGTCGATTCCCAAGTAAATTACGCAAGTATTGACCAAAACTAGAGGCGAACGCGATTTAATTCCATATTAACTTCGCGACATTTATTGCTTACGTACGACGTAACAATTGGGGGCCCACTCTCCGCGATATTTTAATTGCAATTAGCGCGGATAGCAAATTTATTTTTTTCGAAATTCAAACATGGCCAACGTAGAATCAGGAAAGATATGAACAAATGAAGAGGCCACCGACATTATAAAAAAATATGTAAGGCAACTGACCCAAATTTTACAGATTCCGGAACGCGCGGATGACGTAAATAAAATTTGCGAATTTTTACAAGACAACATTGAGATATGAAAAGTGCACGACGCGTGTCAGGATGAATTATTGATCGACATACTTCTAGAGTTAATTCACAACAATATTACTTGCAAAGACATTATAGAAACTATTATAGATAGTAAGTCAATTAAGAATTTTCAGCGCGAAATACACACACTTTTAAACAAAAACGCCGAAATGATGGAAGTAACTACCTATCAATTTATGATTAACTCAACAAATACGACAGACCCACCCAAAAGGGATCCTAAATTTCCACTACAAAATAATGACAACACTTAAAAAATTAACATTACAAAATCCTCTCCATCTTTTGCCACTCCAAATATACACATCACACCTCATCATACAAACCCAGCAAATAATTATCGTAGATAACCTTATAGCAATTTATAATCTTTTCAAAACAACACTCTCACTCCGGTTCGCAATTTATCAATAAAAGACTCAGTTGGAATGATTCCAAAATTTAACGGTTATAATATCCCACTTAGAATTTTTTTGGACGGATGTAGAGAATCACGAAGTATGATACCGCAGTGTAATGAGCCTGATTTAGCGAGATTGATAAAAATGCGTTTGTCCGGACAGGCATTAAAAAGTGCACAGCAAAGAATTTTCCTTAACATGGAGGAAAATATAATGTATTTTGATCGCACTTACGTGCCCGCAAAACGTTTTCACGAATTACTGGGCGAATTAGCAGCAATGAAACAAAAATTCGACGAAAACCACATTTCATTTTCAAATAGAGTAAAATCAGCCGCACAAGAAGCATACGAGGCCGCGTTACTTGAAAAGAGGCATAGGCCCGATCTTAAATCCGAATTAGAAAAAGATAGTGTAGCATATTTCATTCGCGGTTTGCAATGAGTTATAAAAGAGCGAATGGGCAAACTCGAATCTCTAGATGCCGCGATCAACCAAACAAAAATTTACGAAAAAGAATCTGCACAAAGTAACTTAGTCAATAGCAAAAGGGTAGAAGAGTGTCAAATATACCACAAATCGGACCACACAGCGCCTAATTGCTGGTACCGTACCAATGGCGCCGACGCTCCAAAGGCGCCGGCCAATCCCCAAAAAAGCACCTGGGCCACGCCCGATCGTGAAAAATCAATACCGACTAACTCGCAGGGGCGGCCGCAACGTGTCACGCAACCATGAAAAACACCCGAAAATAAAAATCAATACTCCAACTATGTTCCCCCTACGAATGTACATCAGCCAAACCAAGACCAAAATGATGCCACTAAAGCATGTAATTATTGCAAAAAGGCTGGTCATTGGAAGAGCGAATGTAGAAAGCTTGCATATAATAACAAAATGCGAGAAATGCATCAGGGAAATAAAACGGGTTCCCGGGGACGACGCAACCAGGGAAATCCCACAACCCCAGTATCAAAATTATACGAGAAACAATCAGCAATGCAATTAATAAAAAATATTGTTTTATTAAGCATTAATAGTTGTTCACCAACTATTATGCTAAAAACAAATTGCTGCCAGCAACCGTTGTCACTAATTAATAAAATTAGTAATGGAGATCGACGCAGTTATAGAAATGTTAAAACGCTCAGAAAAACTTCATAATATCAAATATTTGAAATATATCGGCGACGGCGATTCAAAAACATATAAAGGTATAGTAGACTCAAAACCTTATAAAGATTTCATCGTCGAAAAAAAAGAATGTGTCAGACACGTTCAGAAGCGCATGGGAACGCGTCTGCGCAATTTGAAAAAAACAACGAAAGGTCTTGGCGGCCGAGGAAAGTCGACCGGAAAGTTAATTGATGAACTTTTTATTTATTACGGACTTGCTATTAGGAGAAACTACGATTCAGTCGAAAAAATGCGGAATGAAATTTGGGCAACGTTACTTCATAAAATGTCGACGAAGGAGAATACACAGCACGAGTAGTGTCCCGTCGGAGTAGACTCTTGATGTTCTTGGCAGCGCAGTACAGTGCTTGGTACACTTGCAACGTACGAGCACAAGAGTCCAATGCATGAGGATGTTTTTAACGCAATAAAACCCATTTATAATGAACGCAGCTCCGACAACCTTCTGTCACGCTGCTTGGGTGCGTATACTCAGAACAATATCGAGTCGTTTAATGCTGTAGTGTGGTCAATTGCTCCAAAGACGGTGTCAAGCGGTAAGACTATAGTTGACATTGCGACTGACGTAGCCGTTATTATCTTCAATGACGGCTTCTCGGGTCTGTTTGCCGTTTACGATGCTCTTGGGTTGACTGTTGGACCAAACATGTACGAGTTTTGCGTGGAAACGGACGGCAATCGCGTCAAAACCGCTGAGCATCGTATGTCTAATATCGCGAAAGAGGCCAGGCGCAGAATTACATCAGGCAAAAAAAAGAAGAAGAGAAAATGAAGGCCCTGGAAGGACAATTATATGGTGCAGGGATAGCAGACTGAAGGTAAAAAAATTATTATGGACTATATTTTTGCGATTCTCACGATTTATAGCATTTTGAAACTTCAAACGCGTTTTTCTCGAAACCATGTTTTCAAAATCGGCAAGCAGTAGAACTCAAAAAGTTTACATCTGATTGACTTAAAATTTTAACAGTAGCTTCATTGTTTGATTATCTAGTGAAGTACACATGATTTTAGCGATTAATTAACAAGAAAAATAGTTATAAACAATTTAAGTCGATTTTTTTTCGTCGAAAACACGATTTTTTGAAAATTCTTAAAATATAATCATGTGTACTTCACTAGCAAAACTCATGTAGATAATAGAAAAGAAAATTTTTTTTTGTTGTAGGTGGAGTTGGATGAGACTTGTACTGCTCAGCGCGGAAGACCTTTTTGAAAAAGCGGTTCACGGTAATCACTGCACAGCCGCCATTTTGTAAAAAAAATATCAATACAAAATTTTTTTTCTCTTTTTCAAGAGTTGCTTAATCCAATGTTATATTATTTGTATACCTTTAATCTCAAATGTCCTTTAAAAAAAATAATTAACAAAGCCTTGTTTTTTAGAGCATAAGGGGGATATAACCCCTTAAGCGGGCCTAAAGGACAATTTTTTAGACTGACGGGCGCAAAAGTAACTTTTGCGCCCGCTAAATTTTTTCGGAAAATTGCTATTATATATATATATATATATTTAGCTCTGCTTAATATGCTAGAAAAACGCAAAAATCAATACATGCGTTACGAAAAATATGGCGTGCATCAAGCGCAAAGTGGGCTTTTTGACCTCGTGTAGTTGCAGTACTCGTCTTCGGCTCGCAAACGCACTGGCCTTCGGCTCGTGCTAGCTCACCTTCAACTCATACTGCAATCTCCACACTCGGTCTAAAAAGGCCTACTTTACGCCCTAGGTACATCATATACTATTTTTACACTCAAAACAGAGGTTAATTCAATATTTTCCTTGCATATTCAATTTTGACAATATCAACCTAATAAATACTCACTTACTTTAGAATCCATAAGAAACAAAAGTTAGTACTTTTTATTTTAATTTTCTATCAGAAATAGCTTGAAAAAATATACCTTCATTTTACATAAATATATGACAAAAAAGTAGGTAAGGTAGGGTGATTCTGACCCATTGAGCCAAAACCCCCCAAGATTCTGTCTCACTGAGCCAGAGTCCTCCTAAGGTTTTCGAACACGCTGTGCTCGAACCCCCATAAGATTTCCGTCTCAGTGAGCCAGATTCCCCTTTGCATTTTTGTCTCAGTGAGTCAGACCCGTACCCCTATATTTGTATCCCAGAACAATGTGCGACGGTATAAAATAATTAATTTCTGCTATGCCTATTACATTATAATGGTAGAATACTAGAGTCCTTTGTACACCTTTTTTTGGGAAATGAACATGTTAATGTAGAAAACTTTTCAGTATACGGCTTCCATTGCGAAGTATTCTTTTTATCCTTTCGTTTCTTATCGTTGGAAAGGAGGACTGCAGTACCGCTTTCAGTTTGACCCATCTTGAACGAAGTGTAGGGATGCAAATGATCCATAGAAGAGGATCAAAGCGTATTTATAGAGGGCTTTCCCATTACGTTTGAGACTTCTTCCCAATCCATGTGAATATTATCAAGATATAATTGGTTCATTCGTTTGATATTATGGAGAGCACATGCAGCTTTGCATGCTCTCGTGTGATGACTGCACATCGTTACTTTTCTCGGCAACTCAATAGACCGGAAACCGAAATTAGTAGTATCTAAAACTTTGAATTTGAAGCGTTCCAATCATTCTTTCCTTCAGGTTACGAATATTCTAGTGGCATCGTGCAAAGCCTCTCCTAGGATATTTCCAATATCAGTGTAGGCGTGGTCACCCGAGCTCCAGGGTACACTGTGATGCTTTTGCTCCAGCTACAGATTTTCCGTTCTATATTTACTTGCAAGTTTACACTATTCAAAGGGATCTTTGAAGAAGAGGTTCGGTGTTGCCATTGAACAGGATGATCGCCAATTCTTTGAGAACGAAGTTGTTCACCTGCTTCAAGAAGCCCTGCGTATCTACTGCGTACTCCATCTTCAGAACAAATGAGCTCCGCTAGCAATCGACCTTTGATTTATACCTATATTCCCACGGCTACTACCACGTTAAGCTGGCTTAGACTAATTTCATCACGTCTTCGATCACGGGATTGTACTGAATTATTCAATCGTGTAAAATTAAGCAATAAGCGGATGTCCCTATAGGAATACTAGTTCTTGATTCGAATTCTAGATAAACGTCAACTGGCGCACTCTTCAAGGCCTCGTTTTGCTTCGAATAATCGATGACTATGAGCAGTGCGTTGAGAAAGTACAGCTACTTTAACATATGCTGAAAAGGAGCGTTAATGTCACAGAGTACGGCATACTGATTACGAGTCACGTCAAGGGTCAGATTTCCATATCGGTGATATTGTGACTTGAGAAACAGTTTTATGTTACTGATGTTTCAATGGTCAAATTAACTAGCACTAGCTTCTCTCGCAGTCTTTCGATACGTCTGGAAGCCAAGAATAACAAAGCGAGGTTACTTAAGTTGCTTGGATGTCTTGACTGTCCATACATGTCTCAATGTTGTTGGAAGCAGCGGATACTCGTACAACTCCCGCGCGCGGAAACACATAGATATCGGCCTAACCTTTCCTATATATACAGCAGTCGAATCTTACGCCTGTAGGAGACGACGACGTATGGCATCAAGCACTCGATTATATTCAACTCAATCTTAACATTTTTGAAAATATTCTTGTGAGCTGTTTGCAAAATAGAATTCAAATGATTTCGCGGTCTAGTTAGTATGAGCTCGTGCTTTGCATTTACTACAATTTTATGGTAGTCTTCGGCAAATCCAAAAATCATGCTCAGAGGTATGGGACCGTCGAAGTAGCCGTCGTCATTGGTTATCTTCTGATTTTCGTCGATGTCGATTCAACCTGCATTTTCGATGATCAAGGTCTGACTAGGTTTGAGCGAGACCCATCCTTTCATGAGACTCGCCAATCCAACGTTCTTGAATTTATCGATTTGTATAGCATTCAGCTCATAACGAATCTCTTCGACCATGTGACAGATGGCGTTCTTCACCCAGTTGGTTCTTCCCACTGCAGTACCATCGATTTTAGTCAGTTTACCGAACACGTGCAATGAGCTGTGTGAGGGTAATAGACACAAGTATTGATGCTGAATGGACATACGAATTTCGTCGCTATTGTTGAATGATGCCGTATACGGCTGATGTGCGTGAATTTAATACTGTGCGATGGACTCATCGTACGTGACAGGTGACTATATGCTTAGAATTTCGTCCATTTTTCTGAAAGCAATAAAAGATTACTCACGTGAGTTTCCAGCAATGGCGACTTTGAAGCCGAAACTTTTAAAAAACTGAATGTTTTGACGTGTTATCGCTTTGACTATTCGCTGACGACTGATCGCTCGTCGACATGATGCTCTGTTTATATAGCAACCTCTACCAACTTTGTTGTTGTTGTAGACGATAGTCATGTTTCTCACGTTTATTGCTTGATATGAAGTCTGACTGATATAATTTTTCCACGAAAATGAATCTGCTCTCCATCTTCATCGATTATACGCTGTTGTATATGATCTATGCTTTTGACAACGATAGGTAAATAAATGACATATGATGGAACTTCGACAATCTTATATCCTGGACGAACGGTCATAAAAAACTCGTGTATTGTATGTACTCTCAGTCCGTGTATATACGCACCCAATGTGATACTGCACTCCACTCGCAAGGCGCTTACCTCAAGAATGTTTACAGGTAAGTCGGAGATGTGGGTCAAGTTCGGGCGAGCACACGTTGAATAAAGCCAAGCAGTTGACCAATGGAATCTCGCAGTCTAAAGTCAATTGGATAACTGCACTTGATGTCACTGCGGATCGTGTTATTGTTGGGCTTGAGACTAATCGATATTCCTCTGGGAGCTAGTGTTTCTCGAATATAGTTCTCTATGTCTTCGATTTCGTAACTACCTACCGGTAAGATAAGTTTTTCTCCACCAAGGTATAGCTTGTTGTTACCTATGTCGATGTTTGGTATATAATTGAATGTGACAAGCTCTACTAAGCCGAGAACGTAGTTCTAATATGATTGAAGTTCTATTGGAAGAATGTAATACGTCCTCAATGATGCGACTTGTTGTGATTTGTTCTTATATACCCATCGAACGTCTGCACAAGAACTGTAGGCAAAGATGACCACAGTTAAATATATTGAAGTCTTGATACATCTCGTGATTGTACCTGATTATGTCAACTCCGAGATACAGCATTAAATCTAGAGGTGGTTGAAGATCTCCGGAGCTGTCAAAATAGACTACGTCGTTGCCTCGTTTGCGATAGGCAACATAATGCGTTCCAGATCCATTCTTATCATCCAAATTAACGATAGCACATTCGCGATAGTATGACCCTCTGCTTGGTAATGTACTTCACATGTACACTTCTCGGAAGTATGGAATTTTATAAATTTTAGCATATTTCAGCAAGTCAGCAACCATGTGCGCTCGATTGGGTAACCTTACTTCTTAGAACTTTTTTTTATATATGCCAACGATACTTTAGAATTGGAGAATAACGATGATACATTGCAAGCCCATGAAACATTGTTCGAAACAGATGTTAGCGACGCCGAAGGTGAAAAAATAGAAGAAGAAGTGATGGTGGATTCGTATACGTATGAAATCGTAAAAGATATCTTAGAAAATAACCAGATAAAAATTTAATCAGTGACGATGATATACATGATTATCGCAAGATTATCGAAGCAATGAGAGCGCACAAGGGAAAATATAGAGAAGATGAAGCTAAACGCACTCAAAAATGTACAAAATATAATAATTTCAGTGCTCCGTTGTTCAATAAGTCTAATAAAAGAAAGTCTGTCGATGGATCGGGGCTCTTACCCTCTATACAAGATCTCTAGAAGAAATACCACGATGACTTATGTGCACTGGGATAATCCGAATCATCGTCTTCGATTGCTCGTAGCTGAACAATCAGCTGGAAATCCGAGCCATATCAACGAGATTCATTCAATCATTAAAAAACTGCGCGAGGCGGTATATATATTCAGATGCAAGAGTGAAATCTATTCAGTCTCAATATGAGTGTTGACGTATTTGACGTAAACTAGGTAGAGCTGAAGGTAGTCGTGGTCCTGCTGGCGTTGGATTCAAAGTCACCGATGATGGTCAATACGATGGGGAGAAAAAGAGAATATGCAATCTGGCAGCACCTACCCCGTTGACTGACGCTATAAATTTAGATGTCCTGTATTGTATTATTGGGAATGAAATTAAAATAGTAAATGATCTTATTTCTGGATGAAGAAGATATCTAAAAAATTTGGATGAAATTGTGGAATCTCACCGAGATGAAATCGATAACAAATTCAGAAGTTACGATACTGAAATTTGCAATATAATAGTTGCGGTGAGTCAAATTTCAGAAAACTTTCACTCAGTGGAAGCTGACTAGCTAATATCTAAAGATGCAATATAAGAGAGTAGTAGTGGAGCAGATCCACAAATGTGCTAGACGTAACTATCAGCGTCGAAAGTATGTCGTCGAAAACAGCGAAAAACATGGCCGCCGTGGCGGCAGTTTCTTATAAGATTTACATGGAGAGCATATTTATAAATGAATTTACAAGTTATATATGTGACAAAAAAACCTATTAACATCGTTGTATATACTATATGAATGTATACTGTAACAGATGATAGCAACAAGATGTTTTGTCACATTTTAAACTTGTATTTCAATTAATAAAAATTTTTCGGTGTAAATCTTACACAGAAGCTGCCCCTGTCGCCGCCATGTTTATTAGTTCATCCAGAATCCGCTAGTATCGCATTGCAAATTTAAACCCCCAACAGCAGAAAAATGTTTTCCAATTCCACCTCATTTCCACCCTCTTATACTCTATGTATTTAAGGTGTTAGATATAAAATAGTGTCGGAAATGGAACAAACGTCCAATTTTAGCCCTAGAAATCATGTTTCCATCACAAAATCTCTTTTTTAGTGTCCGTAATGTACGAGTATCCGAAGGTATCCCTTAGGTACAAGTAAGTGGGCATTTTGATGATATTTGTGTCATAAACTATATTAATTTGTATATTATTATTATGAAAAGGGTTTGTATATTGTTAAAGAACTGTAAGGAATTAAAAATATAGTAATGAAAACAATGTTTATCAACTTTAATTATGTATTTTAAATACTTTTCAATAATTTAAACGTGATAAATACAAGAATTATTTTTTTTTTTTCAAAAAAGGCCCGACAGATGATTTTGATTTTGTTTCACTTTTCATTTAAAACTACATCAGCCGTACCCTCATATAGCAGGGATCTCTAACCGTTCTTTTATCACTTTTAGCAGAAAAGCTTTTTCCACAAATATGACAACATCTAGCTGATTCAAAGTCAAGCGTCTCAGCACTGGTGAGATTCATCTACTCGAGATTCTTATACAATCCTTCTAGTTTATTGGCAAGAGCTTCAAGATTTTGAACAAACCACTCAGCTGGAATCTTCATCTCTGCATTACCATTTTTTTCCTCTTCATGTCTGTAGCTTTTGTAGATGGAACGAGTGTCGTCAAAGCTCCATTTGATAAAGAAACCTATACTGTAGGCCTCGTGCTGCTGGAAAGCTTTGGCGTCATCTTCTACGGCTTTAGAAGGCATTCAAAATCCGTATAGATCACATACAGTACTTTTTCTTTGCGACTAAAATTATTGAATTTAAGAATGCTATTTTCTTTTACAGGTAACTGAATTTTACACTTATTAAGTTGAGCACAATTTTTCTCATGCTTTTTAAGTTTATCCACGAATTTGAAAAAAATGTAGACATCTGTTGCAAATGTAACATTGATTTTTACTTTTCGTCAGTTGACTTCTTACCAGTCTTATAAGTTCTTTATCCACACGTAGTGAAACATCGGGATTGGAGCGTCGTCGTCATCGGCTTCCTAACTCTCATTGTTCTCGTCCACATAATAATCTTGTACAAGAAGCAAGTTTACATGCTTTTCTTGCTTCAAAGACATTACGTAGCATGGTGCTACTTTAAAATTATCACCATGCTTATTTAAAATGTAAAGATTGATCGAGAAATAGTTCTGCATTTTGGATTTACTTATCTGCCTCAGAGTCACTGGAAAATCAATTCCCTCGAAGTTATGTTCATCTTTTAATAGCCTATCTTCTTCGCCTCGAAGTTCTGAAGTGATAGATTCCGGCAGTCACTTCCTCTTTATATCCCGCTGATGGACGTAGTGGCGGTGGTGGGGGTAGCTGTGATGGTGGGGAACAGCGACTATAAAATACAGTCTCGTAAGTTGTTCGGCTCAGTCGAGATCGAAGCCAGCTAGTGGGAAGAGGTCCTCGGAGCCGTGCCGCTGCAGTGATCAACCTGGTAGACCTATCAGTGAACCCCTTCCTGGCAATAGACCTCTTGGAGAACCCGTTCCTAGTGGTGAACCTCTCAGAGAACCTGTTCCTGGAGATGAACCTCTTTCTTCGCGGCAGACCGATTCGTTGTCGTAGTAGACCTTTGCACCTGGTGAAGCTGCTGCTCGGTCGGATTGAGCTGCTGGACTGACGATAGCCCACGTTCCGAGCTCCTGTTCGACGATAAGTACAATATCAGTTTCAGAGAGCTCGTCGAAGGAGATGGATCAACGGAGACAAAAATGGATTACGTGGTTGATCTGCAAGGCTTCCAGAGATGGCCATACTTGCTTTTCACGACGCTACGATGCCCCTCGTTTACATCTTTAAACCACCAGTAAGCTGGTCAAGTCTTCTCAAAGAGGAGAAATGCGTGGCTCGGTGATTAGAATAAAATTACCGCGGAATTCCATGGAACTCTGGAGAAATCTTGTACGAGGAGATCGGCAACATTCTACGAAGGTATCTGTCAGATGTGAGAAATATTTATATTAAGGGCCTGCAAAAAAGCTATTATTACAACAGATAACTCCGCAATAGTAAGTCTATTTTATTATTATATCTTTCAATTATTTAAATTATAGAAACTTTATTCTAAATGTAAATATACTTATCTCTGTAGAATGATTTACGACCTGGAGAAGTTAAAATATTCTAGTTTGAAAAAGATTCTAGTTTGAAGATATAAGCAGTCAGATAGTTTCATGCTCAAATCACAAGCACCATTCTAAAGAACCAGTGTGCGCGATAAGAAATGCACTCACATTGAGATCTTGGCTTCTCAAAATAAATCGCCACAGTCTGCAGAATGGAGAAGATGTAGTGAACTATGGTTCCGTTGGAACTCCTTTTGATGCTCGCTTTCGAAGTGCTCATCGTAAAAAAGTACTTTTTTACCTTTTCATAATTAATTTGTAAATTTTGTGTTATGAATTTGTATTTTTAAATAAAGTTTTAAAATAAAGAGAAAGTATACGGGGAGAAAACGAGTCACTCGTATTTTTCATACATTAAATTGGTTCTTTGTATGAGGATTACAAGAGACGTTTACAGGTTGTTCCTCAAAGGTAGAGGGCGCAGGTGGGAGTTCTCAACAAATTCTCTTGGAAAAAATAATTTTATAATACACATACAATCATTTATTTTGACATTGAAATATTTTCCCTTACATTCACACACATATACACAATCATTTATTTCTATATTTTACATTAAAATATTATCTCGTACATTCACACACAATCATTTATTTATTTATTTTACAATAAAACATTCTTTCGAACATTCATACACACACAACCATTTATTTCTATATTTTACATTAAAGCATTATCTCGTACATTCACCCACATACACAATCATTTATCTATTTTACATTAAAATATTTTCTCTTGTTCATTCATACATACAATCACTTATTTATTTTACATTAAAACATTCACTCATACATTCACCCACAATCATTTATTTACTTTACATTAAAACATTCTCTCGTACATTCACACACAATCATATATTTATTTACATGAAACATTCTCTCATACATTCACACACACACACACACACACACACACACACGCACACACACACACACACACGCACACACACACACACACACACACATCCATACGGACATTTTCTAAAAATAGTGTATTTTCATTCCAAATGACCCAAAACCTATTTCTAACATGTTTTTAAGAAAATTTTTTTTTACTCTTACATAGCTTCCTTTACCGTCACGGACCTTTCAGTCCCAGAAAATTTCAGTACCCAGATCCTGATCAATTTTGTGTTCAAATGAAAATTTTAAGCTTATTATCTTAAGATATTACAAAAGAAATTTTTATATTATCAATTGATATATTTTAAATCTACATAAAACTTTTTAAAATGTTTACTGGACAAATTTCTATCCGAAAAAAATATGGAAATCGGACATTTTCATGCAGACGCGCATCAACGCCATTTTATTACAGTGAAGCCTTAGGAGAGTACGTCTCAAAGTTAGCTCGCTTTTCTTACATTATTAAAGATTAAGAGGTAAGTTCTAATTATTTAACTTGTTTAAGGTTTCATAAAGGTTCAGTGTTTATAAAACAATAAGACTTTGGCCATTTTATACTATTTATAATTTAAAAAATATGTGATCAATAACTGCTCCCTTTCTCTGGGCGATTCCGCAATTCCTAATCATGTGATCGAGAACTGGTTCTCTGAAGTAAATTTTTCTGGCATAAATAGCTTGTAATTGAAGTTTTGAAAACTATTAAAACTCTCTAAATTCTGAATTTAATAATCATTAGAATAATCTGAGCAATTTCTGATCATAGTTTCATTTACAGAATCGAAAGATATTTCAATTGCAATTACACAGCTTTTTAGGTTAAGTTATATATAAACAAAGAAGTAAAGAATTGTTAATTTTGTAAGTGAAAGTATTAATAAGAATATTAAACATATAAATACAGTTAAACCATTTTTTTTAATTATTGTAAATATGTACTTTTCTGTATATGTATTTTTTTTCTTCAAGGAATGTAAACCTAACCTACACAATGTCAGCAACTAAAAGAAAAGTGAACAAAACTTATCACCCGGATGATCTTAGAAAAGCTCTTGAAGATGTTCAGAATAAGAAGATGAGTTTACGAACAGCTTGTAGAACCTACAATGTTCCATTTTCAACTTTATGGGCAAAAGTAAAGGGAAAGTATCCTGTTGATAACAGACCTGGACCAGCACCGATTTTGACTGAGGATGAAGAACAGTTATTAGTTGATTGGATCTTGCACCTGAGTAAAATGGGATTTTGTATTGATAAAAACCACTTATTGAACAGTGTACAGAAATTGGTGACGGATTTAAAAAAGTATACACCTTTTACAAACAACAGACCGTCAAAACACTGGTCTAATGCTTTTCTCATGCGCCATCCTGAACTCTCTGTACGAATGGCCCAAAATTAATCACTCAGGCGAGCTGCAGTTTCAGAAGATGCCATCAAAGAATGGTTCAAGGAGGTGGAGACGTACCTTTCATCAAATAACCTTTCGGATATATCAGCGAATAGAATATTCAACTGTGACGAGTCGTCTTTCTTACTCAATCCCAAGCCAAAAAAAGTTTTAGTTGCAAGGGAGCAGAAAACTGCTTATTCTAAGATCACAGGAGATGAAAAGGACTGTTTTACAACATTGATAACTGGAAACGCAGCAGGTCAACTAGCACCTCCATTAGTTCTCTATGCGTATGAGCGAATACCAGGCAATATATCAGCTGCTGCACCATCTGGATGGGCTCTTGGAAGATCTAAAACTGGTTGGATGACTCAGGAGAGTTTTTACGAGTACATCACTGGTAAAAACTATCTTTTTATAACTCTCAATTATACAATATTTACACTTATATACACTACCTACCTATTTACAAATGTACAATTTTATTTACACATAAAATGTATATTTATACTTATTTTTAGTTATTTAAATACTATTAAATTTTCTGACTTTATTTAAATAGTATTGAATTTTCTGACTTTATTTAATGTTCGCTCTATTACAGGTACCTTCTTTACATGGTGTAAAAAGAATAACATACCATTCCCAATAATTTTATTCGTCGATGGGCATTCATCCCATTTAACGATGGCCTTGAGTGACTTTTGTGTAAAAAATCAAATAGTACTCGTTGCTCTATATCCAAATGCTACGCACCTACTGCAGCCCATGGATGTGGCACTGTTTCGGCCTCTTAAACTCAGGTGGAGCAAAGTTGCGCTTACATGGAGAATCAACAATGGTGCTTCAGTTAACTTACAAAATTTTGCACCACTGCTAAAGCAGGCTTTAGATTGTATTGATGGAGCCAAAGTACTGAAAAATGGATTCAAAGCCTCCGGCCTGCACCCTTTTACGTATACTGCTATTGATTTTTCCAAACTTATCAAGCCAGTGGAAGAGCGAGTTGTAAATATGGAAAGTGAGGATGGAGAAGATTTGTCAGTTCACATAGCTTTTATAGAAAAGAACATAGACCCGAACACCTTGCAGCAGTTCAAAGAGGCACAGTCATCAGGAGTCTGGACCAGGGAGCAATGTAATCAGAATTTATTTTATTTTTGGTTAAGGATTGTCAGTCACGTTAAAGCATCGTCTATTCAAGATAGCAAAAAGCACGAGGCCTCTCCTGATATGGTAGATTTATTTTACATTTAATTGAAATAAAATCAATCTAAATATTTTAATAAGATTCACACAAGATATTAATAAGCTTCTATACAGAAATATTATTTTATAATCTTTGTTTTTAAATCTCTTTTTAATTTTGAGGTATTCAGAAGAAATAAAATATTTAAATATTTAGACTAATACGTAATATATACATATTTACACATTTATACTTTTATAATATATGCATATTTACACATTTATACGTTTATAATATATACATATTTACACATTTATTTACACTTATAATGTATACTTAATTTTTTAAGTTTTATTTATACTAAAACTACGTAATAATTTTTGTTATTTTTCTTCGACTCATGTATTAGTATAAGTTTATTTTAATTAAGATTTACGGTTATGGACGTATAATATACATTGCATTGTATAAATAACTATTTTTGTACAAAATTCTTATAATTTTTATTAGGGTGCTCAAGAATCATTATGTCTTAAAGAGTATCAAGATACCACTGAAGGTAACTTAGTAGACAATTTAGATTGCAGTATCAATGAAGAAGTAATGTACTTAGATCTAACAAATAATAATATAGAATCACCAAATGTAGATTCAATAACTATTACTACTACTACTACTGATGAACCTATCGATTTGACGGTATGTAATAATCCAATTTCTATGGAACTAGGCGATAATACTGTATGGATTGTCCATGAAAATGGGACAATTGAAGAAGATGTAATTAAAAGAGCTAATCCTCAGCAAAATCAATCAGATATGCTACTTGTAGAAAGCAGCTTATCATCTAGCGATCAAAATTTAATTAATCAAAAGCCAATAGCAGAATCACCTACAGAGCAACAACAAAATAATTCTAGCACCAATATCTTGACTAAAGAAGTACAGCATATTAAAAAGGAAGATAATGCTGCAAGATCACCACTAAAAAGTATTGCCAATATTAAAAGAAATAACACAGGTAAATATTTCATAATATAAAAATTATTTAACTTATAATATTGCATGTAATCAACTGATTAACATTGTAAATAAAATTATTACTATTAATTAAAAAAAATAATATTTTATTTGTATATCGATAGCTCAAAGGATACCATCACCTTTCAAAAGGTGTCTTTTCTGGCCCGAACCAAAAATTGATGAGAAGAAAAGAAGAAAGAAGGTCAAGTTGCCTGCTGTAGCTACGTCTGATGATTGGCGAGCCTATCATAAGCAACAAATGGAGGAAAAGCGAAAGGCACAAGAAGAGAAAGAGTTAAGAAAAAGTATAAGATTGAAAAAGACGAAAATAAAAAAAGAAAAGGTTGACGAAAAATCAAAAAAGAAAGCTCAAAGAAGTTCAAAAACAAATAAGACAAGTGAAAAGATTAAATAATAGGGAGTATACATATTACTGCGTATTTATATATTTAGTAGATTTAATATAATATATAATGTTTATATATTTAAATAAATATTTGTTAAAAACTCTATTTTACTGATTTTTGTTAATTTAAAGTACTATATTTTCTTTGATCAGGAACTGGGTACTCAATTGATTAGGAATTACTCCAGCGCGTTTTTCGCGTGATCAGGAATTGCTCCCCACCGATGTTTTTCTTTTAAAGTCTATTATTTGTTTACTTATGAATATTTATAAACTTTTTTTGCGTAGAATAAAAGATAAGAGGTTAAATTACCGAAATAAACAAAAAAAAGTTGGGTTATCTTGATTTGTTGGCATATACAATAAGCAGAAACGTGATGCTTATGCTTAGCTGATCAGGAACTGGGTCCGTGACGGTATAAGGAAGCATAAAGGAATTATATCGCAATTTCAAGTCTGCTAAAAAATCGTTTAAATGCATTTCCAAAAATTTGAAAAAACTTCTAAAATATATTTTACAATAAGGATATTAATGAAAAATTTAGTTATCTAAAAAATATTCACATATGGTCGTATAAAGAACGTTGCATTTAAAGAAAAACTTTAATTTCACACACATTTCATAATTTTAGAACATTCACACACGTATACATAATAATTTATTTCTATAACTTACATTAAAATATTATCTCGTACATTCCCACACAATCATTTATTTATTTATTTTACAATAAAACATTCTCTCGTACATTCATGCACACACAATCATTTATTTCTATATTTTACTTTAACGCATTATCTCGTACATTCACCCACATTAGGGCGGTCGTTTATTTTTTATTTTTTTCTTGGGGGACTTTCTCCCCGGGTGAAAATGGGTTCTATATGATGCAAAAACTCTGCGCAAACAGGAATTAATTTTTTAAAATCGATTTAACACGTGCCTCAAAGCTCTTGAAATTTCCCATGTATTTTAAATGGGAAAAACAGGTTAAAACGTTTATCCTTCTAAGTACCAGTAAAAATTTCGGAATTTCATTATTAAAACTATGTAGTCTTATATATTTTGAGCCGCTGAATCGATTCATACCATTAGTTTTTATCTAAATAGCGATAAAAAAGTTTTATCAGCGAAAAAAGTCTAAAATTTCCAAAAATGAGCTATAAAAAGGCAAGTATCCGTTTCGTAACGTCCATAATCAGTCAAATTTGTTTTGAAAAACATGTATTTTTATGTAATTTGAATCGCTGAATCAGATAATGTTATTAGTTTTTGTCTATATAGCGATAAAAAAATCCTACAAGCGAAAAACATCTAAAATTCGAAAAATGAGTGAAAAAAAGACAATTATTTGGCTCGTAACGACCATAATCAGTCAAATTTGTTTTCAATAACATATATTTTTGTGTATTTTGAGTTGCTGAATCGAATGGTATTATTAGTTTTTTGCTAGCTAAGCGATAAATTAAATTTATAACGCAAAATCGTTAAAGAAATTTGAATAATCAAAGAATAAGAGCAGATAATTATAAGGGTATAAAGTACTTTTAGAGGACAAAAGTACTTTTAAAGGACAAAAGTACTTTTAGAGGACAAAAGTACTTTTAGAGGACAAAAGTACTTTTAATGTAAAAATGTACTTTTAATGGACAAATGTACTTTTAGAGGACAAAAGTACTTTTAAAGGACAAAAGTACTTTTAATGGAAAAAAGTACTTTTAAAGGACAAAAGTACTTTTTAGGTTCAAAAGTACTTTTAGAGCACAAAAGTACTTTGAAGGACAAAAGTACTTTTAACGGTATAAAGGACAAAAAGTTCTTTTACAGGACATAAATACATTTATAGGACAAAAGTACTTTTAAGGGTATAAAGTACTTTTAGAGGACAAAAGTACTTTTAAAGGACAAAAGTACTTTTAGAGGACAAAAGTACTTTTAAGGGTCAGGCTTACAACGTTGATGGTCGTTAAAAAATCAGTCATTTTTTCTCACTATCTTACACTATTATATATTTTGGGAGCTGAAATGAATGGTGTCATTAGCTTGTTAGAAATGTATATTTATCTCTAACGGGAATAAATAATAACACTTTAGTGAAAGGAAATAATTGTTAATTTTAATTATAAATATACAAAAGGCTTTCACACTCGGTTTACACGACATCTAGAGATCACGCCTCTTCGCGCACTTATCCAACGACACAATTGAGTTCGAATAATGTAGATATCACAATACTTTTTGCTCGCACAGTTACGACCTACGTGGCCAACAAAAACCTTACTCGAGTTAGCTAGTTCGGTTAGAGTTCTCCAATCCTGGACAAACCCCTTCCTCGAGAACACGCTCGGTTGTACGTCCCCTCGCTTCGTTTTGCGTCCGCTCGCTCTCGCGTTCCACCAAGGTCTATCTACATCAACCCTTCGTTTTTCCGCCGAGCCGCGAACCCTTCTTTTCAACTCTCTAGTGCTGCCAACACTCCGCATTCACTCACCTCTTACATTCACACGCTCACACATACATAGATATAAATCGGAATATAACAAGCTTTTTTTCATTTTGAAAAACTCACAAATTTTTTGATGTAAAAAGAATAGAAAACTTACTTTCGACGTTTCTATTACTTTAATTCAAACTGTTACAGCAAATCGAATTTATAACCTTTTATTGATTTAAAATAATTATAAGCTGTTAGAAGAAGAAAAATCTTTCAAATGATTATTTTGCAGGTAAAAACTTTGAAAAATAACCAAATTTTTCTATATTATATTTAAAAAGAAATAATAATTATACTAACAATTTTTAAATAATTTTATCAAAGTGTTAAATAATCTATTCCTCATATGAAATAATCATATTCCATTGTGTTATAATCTATGAAAGATAATGATATTTTTGTGGAGAAGCGGCTTTGAAATCCGTAGTTTATGGATTTGACCGATAGGAGCGCTGCTTCGAAAGTTTTTGGTTCTAGCTGGAGGCTGGAGATCTGTGTTCATTTTCGTTCCTCGACGTTAGATGTATTAGAGTTTTTATGCATCGTGTTATCTCTCTGCAGTTTATGATATTATTTTATCAATGAATTTGTGTTTAATTTAGTGATTTATCATTACGTGGTTATGAAAGGATTTTAATGTAAAACAAGGCTGCAAATTAGACAGCTGTATTTTTAATCTACAAAATTTGTAGTACAAATGTTTCTGTGGCAATTACTTCACTAATAATATATGTCAGATTTAATGTTTTAAAAGTTTATAATTAAGTGACATTGTTGTGTTCGAGTAAAATAACTCAATGTAATTGGAATAACTTTCACATTGTCATCTACCAAGATCTAAACACACACATATAATGGAATTTTCAATTAGTATGTGCATGAAAATAGTGCAGTAAAGACTAATCAGTATCTTTTATATTGTATTTGTACGCAATTGCAGAAAATTTATATATTGATCTAGGACTGCAAACTGCTTTATTCTAGTTTGATATTTATGTCATCAGGAACTATATTTAATTCTGGCTTTCAAGTTTGTACTGTGTGCAAGTAAATTCTGAGGTATAGGTATGTTATATACGTATAGCTTTATGTAGAATGTTATTAAAATTATGGTCGAGTAAATTTGTGAAGTAAAATATATATTTTGAAGATTGCAATGCTGAATTGCTGTTTATTAAAGATATACTTTCACAGTTTTAATTGATAAAACTATACATCAAGATACATTCCAATTGGCATAATAGAAACGCCGATGCTATTCGTACGACAAATTTTTCCTCCAGGTAAGTGTGCTAGGGAATATTTTTAGGGACTATTTATATGCTGCGTCTGTCTTAGCTAACTTCAGACTGGATCCCGGTTGTAATTTCGTCGACAGCGACAATGACGGTCATAGTCCCGTCACTTATACATGTACTATACTATATATTTAGTGTCCTGCCTGCTTGGCGCTCGCAGTAAGCTCTATACCGTGAGATCTACGAAAGTAATCAAAGCTTTCACGTTCATACACGCGTATCAGTGTTCCCGCCTGCTTGAACGAACGTCTTTACTTTTTATAATAAAATACACAGTTCAGATCCAAATATTATAGTCAGTAAGTTCAATACAAAAGGTGCAGTGTTATTAAGCTGCTATTTATTATTGGATTAACTGTATTGCATTTACACGATATATGAACGTTGTTCCGTCGCAGACGTCAGTGGTACGTGGCGCCACCTTTTCTCGCAGACGCGATGCGAGCGGCGCAAACAGCGAGCCACGTTTTCGGCGACCGATAGAAGCGAGCGCGGTGGGGGTTCGTGAGAGCGCGAATGACAGGCGCGAACGCGCGAATTCGAGTCAGTCACTCTTGAGCAATCAAGCCAATACGTGCTTTTGTGCAAGAGTCCGGCATCTTTCTTTCGCTTTGTCCATATAAAGTGTAAGATATTCTCGTCCGTCCGTCGTTTTGTAACTTCAGCATCTTGTCGGGTGTGCATCGTTTTTTCCTTTCTATTTTTTGATTAACAGGAAATAAAATCATTGGGTCGCGTTTGTCCGGTACACGGCAAGCGGAATAGCAGCGCGCGGTCGTTTTATAAAATAGGTGTTCTGAACACCATCGACGCGATCCGTGACTAGTGCGGATCCGTGTGGCCCTGCCACTACCGACGCAATTCACCAGGTGAATTCGTGTGGCCCTCGCCACAAATCGCGATCGAAAGATCCGCAGGAGGTGCGCACTCCTTGTTATACACGCGTGCACGCAAATACACACACACACATACACACACATACAAGGATCCATACCTCAATTTCTTACAGTTTGTACATCGACAACGAGAGGGGTTTTATGCCGCGAGGCTTTCCCGTCTCAGAGCCTAATAAATTCATTTTTTTGTGGCTCAAAATTCGAGTCCTTTATTTTACCCTCTCCCTTTTCCCCTTTTTCCTATAAAAACAAATATCGGGATTTTCCCGCGTGTTGGAAAACCTCGACCACAATTCAAACGTTGTCGACAATTCCAAGAAGTAGCGGTGTTACCGCGTGCGCTTGAACAAACGTATTCTTTACTTTTTTAAAGAAAATACTCAGTGTAGATACAAATATTATTTTGAATAACCTCAACACAAAAGGTGCGGTGTTATTAAGTTGTGTTTTATTATTGGATTCACTATATTGCGTTTACACGATACACAGTTATCTCAACGTTATCGTCGATTCCAAGAAGTAGCACATTTCAAACAAAGACTACTGAATTTCAATAATTTGTTGTACTCTTTACTATTTCTGTGCGTTCTGATTATGACATGTGATTATTTATAGAATTGTTTGACATGTAAGTATAATTTCTTTATTTATGTTTTTTGTTCAATGCTTGTTAATATCATTGAAAAAAATGAGGTTGTTTCAAATTTTAATAATACACAAGTGTACTTTTGTGTTTTTGCAATATAAAATGTCTATCTATATCGTTATAATTTTTTCGAGTTTTTAACTGAATAATTTTACATTCTTCTAAATACTTACTGTACAAATATTTTGCAGCCAAGTTATCTATAAGACACATTTTATACATTATTTTATAAATTATTCTACATTTTTTGTTACAATTTCTATTATATGAAAACTTCTAGTTTTCAATGTCAATTTTTTCTATTATATATTTTTACTGGGCATCATTCTTTGTTTTCATTAAACTTTGTCTTTTTTTGTTTAGTGTACATACTTAATTATGTCTTCTGACACTGATTCGAGCTTGCAAGAATTCACAGATGAGAGTAGAAACAGATTTAAAGATAAAATAAAAGAAGATGTAATCCGCAAAAATACTTATTTTTTGACAAAAGAAAATTTACTGAAGAAAAAAACCTTTGCGTCTGATGCAGATATCAAAACATTCATGTTAGCATTGCACGAAGCTACAAAAGAAAATTATAGTAAACGTGATTCCCAATCCAAAAATAGTATTAAGAATGATGATAGACGAAATGCGAATCCTAACATAAATTTTCGTATAATCAAATACTTCTGTATACATGGACTAGAAAGACCCTCTGCTAGCACAGGAAAAAGAAAAGCATTGTAAAAGTTTCTTATACTAATCCTTTATACATACATGTTTTTTATTTATTTATTTACTTATACAACTGATAATATTATATTTGTTTTAGTACTACAAAGTCGAACTGTCCTGCAGAAATAACTTTCAAATTAACAAAGAGTGGCAAGAATTATATTATTGACAAAATTATTGACCATGAAGGTGATGAAGAACTATCGGCAAGTATTTTAACAAACAGCATATATTTCTTACTGGAACAATGTAACAATTTTTAATGACATTCAATTTCATCTCTATAAATATATTATCAACAAATTCAACGAAAGTTATTAATTAATTTCAATCGACTATTAAAAAATACTTTAATATCCAAATATCTATTTGTTTAACAAAAGTAATAGTAATTTTATGTGTCAACGTGTTTTTTGGTATGCAAGATCATAATTTCTTAGTTGCCAAGCCCAAAATGGATAGTCTTGTTTGTTTTTTATGATTTTTGTGCGAAAACCACTATTTTTACATATCTCTCTATTCTATACCTTGTTAGAAAATTGACAAATTTTATTGGCTAATGTGTTAACCAAATGAAAGTCTTTTACCTTTAAATGAATATATTAATGTAATTAAAAATAATAAAAATTATTAAGTATTTGCACGGCAATGAATTTTTTGCATTCTTTGTACATAATTTTTAAGTTATGTTAGTGTGATATTTTTAAATTGAAAATTTCACCATTTATTTCACAAAAAATGGTGAATATTTATATCAGGGTATTTAATTTATGTTGACATACCATACTTTTATTTTTATTTTTTGATATGGACAATACAAATTTTGTTATCACTAAGTCCACAAATAGTTCGATTTTTTTATTAATGATGTTTGAAGGGGAAAATATTCTTACGTTTTTTTTCTATTTACCTATGTAATATATGTAAATAAATCTTACTTTTACTTATGCTTTTTGGTAACATGTCTTGTATATCGAATCAGAGATAGGCCCACATTCTTTTATTAAAAATTTTTGTATCCTTTATTGCTAATAACATAAAATTATGCAATTTTGCGGTGCTTCTTTATTGTTAATTAATAATTTAAAAATAATCTTATTTAGTGCACTTTTCTCCCTTAAAATAATAAAGTTAAAATATATTTCTATTTTCAGAATTGCCGTGACCTTCTTCCTATAAACAGGAGATTAAATAACGAGCAGAAAGATCTTGTTCGAAAAAGTGTGGAATTGAAGGGTAATAAACTTACTCTGATGACTCAATTATGGTCAGAAGGTAAAAAAGTAACTAACCGCGATATATCTCTAATATAGAGTACGCCGAAAGACAACAGGGAATGAAAAATTCTTTTGTAGAAGTTGTGAAGATTCTTAAAGACAATGGTAACTTGCAAACTTTGTTTATTTAATACATACATTACTATAGATTTCTATTGTTTTTATTTATTTTTTGGAAATGATACTATTTTTAAATACATATACTTTGTATTATTTTACATGCATTTTTATAAAATACAAAAAAAATTATGCAAAAGAAATAATAATGCTTGTAAAGTAATATATGACCATCCTTTTCTGGCAAAACGATTTTTTTATATAAACAAAATAACACAAAACAACACTATAGTTTATCTACTTTAAAGTATTATATTTCTCATTGTTTGATTCAATCTTTTTTTACCTTTTATTCAATAAATATATATATTGTATTATATTTTCAATATCAATTTCAGATGCAATTTATGAAATAAAATATACTGAAGATAAAACCTTCGATGGACTGTTTATATGCACGAAAGACATGAGAAACAGTACTCGTGCTTGGCCAGAATTTATGATGATCGATGGCACTTATAAGCTGTTACAATTACAATATCCAGTTATTATTATTGCTCACGTTGATGGTAATGGGTGCACAGAGATAGCGGCAGTTGCAATTGTTGTGCATGAAACTGAAGAAACGTATCAATGGCTCATCAGTATGTTTAATAAATACAACGAATCAGCTTGTATGAAACTAAAATCTTTTATGTCGGACAAAGACATGATTGCTCGGAAAGTTATTAAACAGCTTTTAGCTGTGCCAATTTACATATGTGGCTTTCATGTTCTGCAAGCTTTTAGACGAGCAATCACTATCGAAAATATGGAAATTACTATGGCTCAAAAGTTGTCAAGTTTAAAATTTTTAGAGCAGCTGCGCTATGCGATTAGTGAAGAGGATTATAATGAAATCTATCAAAAGTTTTGCGAAGACGCTTCTTGTAAAGTTGTTAATTATTATAATAATAATTGGCACAAAATTCGTGAGGATTGGGTCATATGTTATATGACTGAAAGCAATTTCGGCAATGAAACGAATAATAGGCTCGAATCTTTAAATCAGAAGATTAAGCAAATGTTGGATGAGAACAATTTTTTAACTAATTTTTTATCTGCTTTGTTTAATTTTTTCAAAAGTCATAAAAACGAACGTGATAAAAAAGCTCTTGACATATTTGCCAAGAAACCCACTTATTATTTATCTGAGGATCATCATAAGTACTATACTTTACTTACAAAGTATGCTGCAGATTTCGTTTTTCAACAGATAGAACTGATGAAAAACGTCAAATTTATTACTGTAATAAATAATAATAAATTTGCTGTTCGATCAGTATCATGGGAAAAACTTAAATATATCGTAACAGCATTCGCATGTACGTGTCTTGATTTTAAATCAATGGGATTGCCTTGTCGCCACTTGCTTAAAATAAGACAAGTGCAAAACATGTCTTTATATGACCACACCATTTGTCTTCAACGTTGGACTAGGGAATACTTCTATACTAATCACCGATTATTCCAAATTAAAGACAATAATGACACTACACATGTTCATTCAAAAAATGATGTTAAGGTTGTACTCAAAGAAAGAGGTACTGAAAGTACTTATAATAACTGTAAGGATAGTACTATCACCAAAAAAGAAGCTATAAAATTAGTACCTGTGATGATCAATGATGAGAATCAATTAGTTTATGATATTAATTTGAAGGAAAATAATTCCCAATCAAAAGAATCTCTAACAGACAGTAATGTTAAGAATTCAGTTATCGAACCATGTAGTAAAAAAGATCGATCGACGGTGAACAAGACTGAAGCCATGAATAGTAATGTTAGAGACGTAGTTCTTGCCCCATTAACTAGTAAAAGGGGTCGACCAAAGGAAAAAAAGACTACAGCAGTAGGATTACCGAAAAGAAAAAAAGTTTATTGTAAAATATATAACTTAAAGAGTGATTTTGAAAAAGCTACAACTATCTTTAAATGGATATTACATGATGACGTTTTAAAATTAAAAACGTTAGGTATCGATAAAATTGATGTAAAAGATATGATAGATATCTCTAAAAATGTTCCTTGTTGGTTGTACAATGCAAAAATTGAACTTGAGGTCTTAAGTTCTTTTATGCTATCACATGCGTATGAATATTTATCCAATTCTGTTAAAAAACACAGAACGAAAGTTTTCTGGATATGCTGTATTTGTCGGGAGGATCTAGCTATTGATAAATCAATCTCTTGTGACTGCTGCTTGTTGTGGATGCACTTTCACTGTATAGGGATGAAGAAAGCTCCTGCAGAAGAGCAGCCTTATTTTTGTAAGTCATGCAGAGTACAGTAATTCTATCATTACGTTATATTATATAACATTTTCTATACAGATTTCATGTGAACATAAAAAAGGTGATTTTAATATGCATTTTTGCATGTATGAAAGTGTGTTCATGTTCTAATCTTCTTCTGGCTATTCATATTAATTTTAGAGTGACCTCTTTTGTGATTCTTGTCTCATTTAAAAAAAAATACAACAAAATTCAAAAATAGATACAATAAAATTCAAAAATAAATGTGTTTGGTGGGGCCTGCGGCGGCTCAGTCGGTAGAGTGTCGGATTCCCACGCCGGTGACCTGGGTTCGAATCCTAGTCTCTGCCGATTGATACAAGCACCTCTGTAAAAATTACATGTGCTTTGTTTACAAACACACCGCAGACCCCCGTCGTCGATTAGCACCACATGGAAGCACAAACATGGCGACGTTAAATAATAATAAAAAAAAAAAAAAAAAATGTTCTAATCAATCATTTATCAATCACTTAAATTTTCTTTTCTCATAAATAAAAAACATTAATATATTATACGTATAGTACCGAAGTCCAATATAATTAATATATGTTATATTGTTATTAATTATTAAGGCATTTATGTAATAAAACTTAATATTTTCATAAATAAAAATTGTCTGTCTAGTATATATTTTGTATTATTTCACTATATCGTAGTTTAGAAGTGAGTGAACAAAACAACATAATTCCACTTTCGTCGAATATTAGAAAATTAAGAAAACCTATTATTTTTATATTTGTTTAAATGGAAGAATGTATATTACATTTTTGTTAATGTCTGAAATTTGAATTTAGATAAAAAATAATATAAATATGAAGACAATAATTTATTATGTTAAAAAACACTAAAACGGAATTATCTGGTTTTGTTCGCACCCTACCCCCCCCCCCCCCCCCCGCCCAAACATACAAATTCATCCATACCTTGTTAGAACTGGTATATCAAAATTCACTTTGACAGAAAATTAAATATATTAATTAATTTTAGATAACAAATGCGTAGTATTTCTTTTCAAATAATAATTAAAATTGTTATAATACAAAGATTACAGATAATGTTTCTTTTCAAAAATTAGCAAAAACTAAAAGTGGAGTTTTACTTAAGTTTTGTCAATTTTTTTTACACCAAATAGAAGTATATTTTTCAGTAAAAAAGTTAAATATCATTCAAGTGATCACTATAAAGTGTAAATAATATTCAACATAACTTGATATGATATGAAAATTTGATATTTATTCTCTCGCAAAGAACAAAATCCATTGGCACCTGCGCACTTGAATATTTACTTTACCGTTATCATCAATTAACAAAAATATTTAAGTTCAATTATTTATATTTTAATAGTTTTCTTTGCGATTTTATGTCAAAAACATAAAATTAAC
The DNA here is from genome assembly GCA_949152435.1 of Gastracanthus pulcherrimus. Lineage (NCBI taxonomy): Eukaryota > Metazoa > Arthropoda > Insecta > Hymenoptera > Pteromalidae > Gastracanthus > Gastracanthus pulcherrimus. The sequence continues at coordinate 106,606,155 of OX424573.1, forward strand.
CTTTAAATATCGGTAGCTTTTCACATTTATTTTAAATATTAACGCCACATACCCAGCTTTCAAAAAAATTAATTTTTCAATAGATCACCTTCAAGTGTAAATATAAAATGAAATTGTTGGAAACCATTTAAACATATTCGGTCATTTTCATCGAAAATGACTTATTTTTTTAAGGAGAAAATCCAACACGGGAGAAAATGACTCAACGTGCTGTGGGGCGGCAATTGGGTTATGCGGTTATTTTTTAAACAGCAAATCCAACACGGGGGAAAATGACTCAACGTTCTGTGGGGCGGTCATTGGGTTATAGGGTTATTTTTTACGGAGAAAACTCACCACGGTGGAAAATTACTCAACGTGCTGCGGGGCAGTCATTGGGTTATAGCGTTAGTTTTTAAGGAGAAAATACAATATGGGGGAAAATGATTCAACTTATTGCGGGGCTGCCATTGGGTTATAGTGTTATTTTTTAAAGAGCAAATCTAACACGGGGGGAAATGACTCAACGTGCTGAGGGGCGGCCATTGGATTATTGGGTTATTTTTTCCGGGGAAAAACCAACGCGGGGAGAACTGACTCAACGTTCTGCGGGGCGGTCATTTGGCTATAGGGTTATTTTTTAAGGAGAAAATCCAACACGGGGGAATATGACTCAACGTTCTGTGGGGCGGTCATTGGGTTATAGGGTTATTTCTTACGGAGAAAACTCAACACGGGGGAAAATGACTCAACGTGCTGCGGGGCAGTCATTGTGTTATAGGGTTATTTTTTAAGGAGAAACCCCTACACGGGGGAAAATGACTTAACGTGCTGCGGGACAATCATTGGGTTATAGAGTTATTTTTTAAAGAGCAAATCCAACACGGGGGGAACTGTCTCAACCTGTTGCGGGGGCGGTCATTGGGCTATTGGTGTATTTTTTAAATGGGTTGGGTTGTACATTTAATATTTAATAGAGCGATAATTGATCTACTGTTGCCACACATATATGACTATACGTGGATTCATTGGAACATGCAAGTGTATAATTATGTATAATTTAATGGTATAAAGCCGGATATGACGCATTGGGCGCAAAAACACCACAACCCGGGTTAAATTGTTTTTTATGAAATATACGTATTGGTATTCTACAAGCATTTATTTATACGTATAGTGCATCAACAAGTTGTTTAGAACGTATACAATAGTTTTTTAAATCTCTCGCGCCCCTCGGCCTTCCCCTGCATCTACCTATCTGGCGGAGACTATAGCCAAAAGACTCTTCTGTAAGCTATATACCGTCAGATATTCGCACACGCGTACAATGCACTCGATGTTTACCTTCGCTTGTAGGATTAAACACAAAAGTTTCATTCTTTCAGTTTATAACGGATAACCGAGAACGATTTGAAAATATTGTTTAAAGTACACTCTGTTATAGACCTATCTGTCCGAACAACGTGATTTGTTTTTCTAATTTAACTTATAAGATATATCTATATATGTGTTATGTATAGATATATCTTATAGGTTAAACTTGAAAGCCAATTCACGTTGTTCGGCCAGATTAGTCTATAACAGAGCGTACATACCGAAAATGAATCAGTTCGAGTGACGATTTAATAGATCAAAAGGATATATAATTTTAAGTTAATTTAAATTAAAATATGCTTATAAATTTGGAAATTTATTTTTAACAGTTGGTTTGATGCATAATTTTATGTACAAATATTATTTTAATGAAGAAAAAGATGTGTACAGATTTCTTTTTGACAATAATAAACTTATTTTAAACTAAAATTACCCGTTCTACGCAAAAACAACTTAACTTGGTTAAGCTTCTTTTAATTATTTAAATAATTGATATTGATAAATAAATGTTCACACACGTAACACGTATAACTATATGTTCTATAATAATAGGAATAATAAACTAAACAAGAAAATACGGCAGATTCTATTTATATATTAAGATACAACCATTTATAAACTTTAAACGCCTTTTTTCTCCAAAACTTAATCCGGGTTAAGTTGTTTTGGCACCCAACGCCTCACATGGGCATATATGACCATAAACGATTATATATGCTTATATGTGGCTATAATTCAATAATGCTCATACATGAATTGATATTAACGTACATGAACATATATATATCAATATATTATACATATGTTTATATAAGTTCGTATTATTTAATGAGTAAATAAATAAATACGCTTCAAAGGTGTTCTTCTTACTTTTTACAGGTTATTTTGGCTAATTTTATTGCTTTTACCTTTAATTTCTGTCAACAATAGTCCCACATATAAAAATATGTTATATACGATAATTGTTTTATTTCTTTATTACTTTAAATATGAAGCATTGTTATTTTGTAATAGTTTTAAGCAAGTAGCTTGTATTATCGATAAGGTTACCGATAAAAACGATGAAACTACATAGCAAAAAAATCCAAAGAAGGAGAACAATGATCTGATGTATGCGTATTTGTAATTAATTTTTTAATTCTGTAAAATTGCATCTTGATCGAATAAATTACAATTTACGACAACAATTTTTTACCACACGCGTACTTTATTAACTAAAATAAAATATTTTTCATTGCGCATTGAGATCAAACGTTAATTTGATACCTTAGTGTATGATTAAATATTTGGTTACTTTTTAATAAATTAAAATTAATTACACACATTTTATTTTATTGAAAAAAGTCATTTCATAGCAAATTTCAATGTATTCCCGAAGTGTTTGCTATATGGCGCTATGACGTCACCGGTGAACATATCTAAAGGAGTTTATTATTTAAATTATTTTTGAATCATCTGCTATGCGTTATTAATACAGTATCAAGATTTCGTCTTTTGAAAGCGTGTTACAAAAACACGCGGCTCGTGATCCCAAAGACACACATGCGCTGTCGCTTCGTCGAAACGTTGGTGCATGCTTAGCGGTCTGAAGTTGGCCAAGACTACGACCTTGTTAACATTGCTTGACAAATATTCCCTAGCCACTTTTGTGCGTTAGCTATGTTGACGTATTTTATAGGTTAGAGTACAATATATCGCGAATCTGTTTCATTAACTTACAATTTAATCTATGTAATCAAATTAAATTTATGTGTAAAATACTATGATTATTCCTTATTTGTACGACAAAATTTACTTAAAAAGTGTGTCAATTTGCTTATTTGTACGATATTTTGTGTCAAAAGCCAATCTGTCGTACGAATAACATCGGCCTAATAGAAATGTGATTGTTACCATTCAAGACGAGCATTTATATATGAGTATTCAATTTTCTTCATCAGTTGCTTTTTTATGTTATTCTTTAAAATATTAAAATAAACTTATTGATAGTTATATGTCACTGCTGTTCTTATAAACAAAATCTCATAGAATAAATATCTACTCATACATCATATCTGGTCACATTAAACTTTTTTCTGTATATTTTACATAATGCGCCATTGTTATCTCAGTTGGTATATTTTGAATATCTACATATGGAACTTGTTATTTATGCATAAAAAATTATTAAACATAAAATTGAAAAATTCTACCAACAATATACCTTTAAAAATATATAATATAATAGAAAGTTTGATTCAAGATTTGGAAAGAGACTTAAAATATCTTGAAATATTTATAAATAAAAAAATTGGTTCAGTAATTTGCGAGAAAAATATTTATTTACAAAAAAAACTTGTCGATTTACAGAAACTAGCATAAAAGAATTATTGTAGAATATTCCTCCCACTTTTTAAACCGATGAAAATTTTTTCGAACGGGCAATAGTAATCATATTATCTCAAATTTTCTGAAGTAAGTTTTCGGTAGCGGTATTGTGAAAATGTATGTCTATGTCTATGTCTATGTTATGTTTTTGTCGTTGTGGACACAAGAATTAAGAGAAAAATTTTGTGCAAAATTTACTAACTTTTCAAAAAAGTTGACCCATTGCATTTGGAGGAATATTCAAATTACTTGTCAGATTTCAGATTATTACAATTATTTAAGTAATAATAATCAATTGAAAGTTTATAGAATTAATTGATGTGACTTGAGTGTTCTAAAATAATTAAATTCTTAGTAATATCTGCCAAATAAAAGGTTTTTATATAAGTCATAATTCAAGTTGTAAACAAAATTTTGAAGTAGTTCTATTGTTTGATTAATAATTGATTGAATTAAATTTAGGTTGCCTATTCGGGGTAACAATTTATCGAAAATTGCTTTTAGCACTTTGTTTTCGATTAATAACATTTTATTCTCGATTTATTACGTAGAATATAACTACTGTGAAAACTTTAAAAGTGAATCAATCAATTCTACGACATTCAATTGATTATTATTACTTAGATAATTGTAGACGTCTGAATGCTGATAAGTAATTTGAATATTCCTCCAAATGCAATGGTTCAGCTGTTTTAGAAAGTTAGTAACTTCTGCACAATATTTTGCTCTGTTATTTGTGTTCACAAAGACAAAAATATAACATAGACATAGACATACATTTTGCGATACCGCCCCAACTAAGAATAAAAAAATTTTAAATGTTTTTTTTTATGTCCCAGTTATGATTAATTGAAAAAGAATAATTTAATCGATAAACAGATATGAATTTTCTTTAATTTTTCAATTTTTTATATTGAAATTTTTTATATCAGTCATCTTTACTTTTTACAGTTTTCAATTTGAATCCTCAATCATTCAAATGGAAAAACATCTAAAGATCTGACTATGGATAATTTTATTATAACTTTCAATCATGTCTTACAATTGTCGCGAAAAGATCAATCATATCGGATACTGTAGTAATCAAATAGTCGCAAATACAAATTTACCAACTATCAGACAAGTACTCGCTGTTTTATTCTACAATCTACGAAGAGTTTCAAAGACATTGCGTGATGCTGCCAAGTTAACCATTGAAGAGTGTTTGATTATTTGGATAAAAGCTAGAATACCTACACAAAAAGATGATAAATGTGTCGCTAAATTAAAAGCTGAGTATGACAGATGGAGAAAAATACAAAGAAATCTTGGACGTACATCAGATACTAAAAAAGAAAGGAAAAAGAATACGAAGAAAGTATAAACAAACTATTTGACATTGCAAATGCCAACGCGCTGAACATAATGAATGATGAGAATGACAAGAAATGTATACGTGATCAAAGAGGTAAATATATTTTTTGTCTAAAAATAATATCGTTATATCTTTACTAGTATTCAAAATAAAGATTTATCTTGTTTTGGCTCTTTAAACTCTTCAAAATACATAATGTCACAGTTTTTTAACATACAGAATAATAATTTGGGAGTAAAATATGTATTTTGAGTTTGATTTTCAGAGTTTTAGTTACAATTATTTAAATATAAATTCTCAATATCATTTTTCAGCAATGTCAAGGTCGGAAAATTCTAGTTCTGATATTAGTAATGCTGACACAGTTGAACCCTCGCCAATGGAAGTAGAGGATGAAGGTTCCAATGCTGAAAAGGATGAAATTTTGACTAACGTCGACAATGATAATATCGTCGATGCTTCAATAAAAGTGAAAGAGAAGGATCGTCCTGAAATTGCATCAAAAGGTATACATTTTATATTAGTCGGTTAAAGTGAGTTTTTACTCATGAAAGTAAATGAAAATATTCTATTCAATTAACTTTCATTGAATTTCATTCCATTGACTATTTCTTGAAATTGACTCAAAATTTTTTTTCACAGCATTGTTAGATGACTTACTTGGGCCAGAATCTGAATCTCCAGTTTCGCAAAGTACACCACCTTTGAAACGACGAGCCACTGATCCAGTCATTACTGAGAAACTCGCAATTGCATTGGACAAATGTAAAGTCAGAAAAAGAGATGCGATACATTTGTTGATGGCAGCAGCTGAAGCATTTGGTATTGATCCGCGTGATTTAGTAATGAATACCACATCTATTTACGAGGCTCGTCAAAATTGCCGCAAAAAATGATATGAAGCCTTGCTCCGAAACTTTTTTCTGATCTACCAAGTACCATCCATTGGGATAGAAAAATGCTTGCAGAACAAATGAGAAGAGAAACTGCAGATAGATTAGCTATTATTGTCACATGTGGTAAAATGGAACAACTTCTGGGTGTTCCAAAACTCCCCTCGGGAAGTGGAGCAAATCAAGCTAAAGCAGTGTTTGATAGTTTGACTGACTGGTGTTTGTCAAGTAACATTGAAGCACTCTGTTGTGACTCAATAGCTGATAATACTGGCCGAAGAAATGGCGCTTGCTTTTTATTAGAAGGACTAATCGATAAAGAGCTTCTTTATTTAATCTGCAGACATCATATATATGAGATTATACTTAAATGTGCCTTCGAAACAAAATTTGGGAAATCTACTGGCCCCGATGTACCACTATTTAGAAAATTTGGAAATCTTCGGAAATCCATGGACAAAGCAAATTACGAGCCTGGCATCAGCGACAATTTTGTGAAAGAATCTCTTCAAGATGTGAGAGAAGAAATTTTAAATTTTTGTTTAGATAATCTAAAAAAGGATTTGCCGAGATCTGATTATCGTGAGTTTTTAGAACTTGTGATAATTTTTCTTGGGGTTCAATCACCTGCTGATGTAACTTTCCATCCACCTGGAGCAATTCATCATGCTAAATGGATGGCAAAAGCAGTTTATTGCTTGAAAATGTTCATTTTTCGAAAACAATTTTTATCAAATGACAAAGATACTAAAATGAAATGTAGAGATGCGTGCATTTTCATAACAAAAGTTTATACTCAAGCATGGTTTTGTGCTCCATTTGCAGCGCAAGTGCCAAATCAAGATTTGAGCTTTTTGAAATGCTTATATGAATATAAGTGTATTGACCAAAGTATATCCGACTGCGCGGTCAAAAAATTCAGAAACCACTTATGGTACTTAACCCCTGAAATGACAGCATTAGCATTTTTTGACGGTAATATTTCAAGAGAAGAAAAATTGAAGATGTGTGAAGCCCTGCAGTCAAGTTCTAGCGCTTTCGTTTATGAAAAACGAATTTTAGCTAATGATAACAATGTCATAGATTTGGTCAATTCAAGCATATGGGATTTTATTTGCAAAGATAAATATCAGTTTTTTGAGCGATTCAAAATCAACAATAGTTTTTTGACAAAAGATCCATCAAAATGCAAAAAACACAGAGACTTCATTCATGGCTTGGAAATTGTCGAGAATCTCAGAGTCGCGAATGATACAGCTGAAAGAGGAGTAAAATTGATGACTGAGTTCAATAACCTTCTGACCAAGGATTCCAAGCAATCGCAATACTTATTACCTGTGATTGAAGATTACCGTAGTTTATTTCCAGATAGTAACAAGGACACATTGATGAAGTCATACTAATGAATAATTTAAATGAATATATAACCTGTAAATAGTTTTAGTTTATGATGTATGGATGATAATTTAAAATTTTATTTTGAATCTGTATAATTGAAAAGTTATTAAAAAAATGATGTGTAAACTTTCAAGATTAATTATCTTCCTTTATTTCCCAGTTCCTTCATAGTTTAAACCTACAAAATAATCATTTGAAATATTTTTCTTCTTCTAATAGCTTATAATTATTTTAAATCAATAAAAGATTATAAATTCGATTTGCTGTAACAGTTTGAATTAGAGTAATAGAAACGTCGAAAGTAAGTTTTCTATCATTTTAACATCAAGAAATTTGTGAGTTATTGGAGGGAAAATAATACTTATAAATGATAATGATCATTCAAAGCATATAATTCTTATTATTGCCCTTCGAATTCCTTTTTTTATCGCAAAAATGAAAAAAAGCTAATGACACCATTCATTTCAGCTCCCAAAATATATAATAGTGCAAGATAGTAGGAAAAATGACTGATTTTTGAACGACCATCAACGTTGTAAGCCAATTATCTGCTCTAATTCTTTGATTATTCAAATTTCTTTAACGATTTTGCGTTATAAATTTAATTTATCGCTTAGCTAGCAAAAAACTAATAATACTATTCGATTCAGCAACTCAAAATACACAAAAATATATGTTATTGAAAACAATTTTGAATGATTATGGTCGTTATGAGCCAAATAATTGTCTTTTTTTCACTCATTTTTCGAATTTTAGACGTTTTTTGCTTGTAGCATTTTTTTATTGCTATATAGACAAAAAAAAACTAATAACAATATCTGATTCAGCGGCTCAAATTACATAAAAATACATATTTTTCAAAACAAATTTGACTGATTATGGACGTTACGAAACGGATAATTGTCTTTTTATAGCTCATTTTTCGAAATTTTAGACTTTTTTCGCTTATAAAAAAACTTTTTTATCGCTATTTAGGTGAAAACTAATGGTACCAATCGATTGAGCGGCTCAAAATACATAAGACTACATAGTTTTAATAATCAAATTAATAAATTTTCACTGGTATTTAGAAGGATAAACGATTTAACCTGTTTTTCCCATTTAAAATATATGGGAAATTTGAAGTGCTTTGAGGCACGTGTTAAATCGATTTTAAAAAATTAATTCCTGTTTGCGCAGAGTTTTTACATCACATAGAACCCATTTTCACCCGGGGAGAAAGTCTCCCAAGAAAAAAAAAAATTAACGACCGCCCTAAACCGCATACATAATCATTTATTTATTTACATGAAACTCTTCATACATTCACACATACGCACACACACACAGACACACACACACACACAAACACACACACACACACTCACTCACACACACACACACACACACACACACACACAGACACACACACACACACACACACACACACACACACACACACACACACATACACACACACACGCACACAGCACACGCACACGCACACACACACACACACACATAGTAGCACACACAGACACACACACACCCACACACACACATACACACACAGACATACATACACATACACATGCACACACGCACGCGCAACACACCAAAACACACATATATATATACACACACACAAACGCACACACGCACACACAGTTACACACACATACATACACACACACGCACACATGCAGGCGCACAGATATACACATCCATACGGACACGTTCTAAAAATAGTGTATTGTTATTGCAAATGACCAAAAACATATTTCTAACATGTATTTAAGAAAACTTTTTTTTACTATTACAAAGCTTCCTTTACGAGGAAGCAAATAAGAGTTATATCGCAACTTAAAGTCTACTAAAAAATCGTTTAAACGCATTTCCAAAAATTTGAAAAAACTTCTAAAATATATTTTACAAAAAGGAGATTAATGATAAATTTAGATATTTAAAAAATATTCAGATATGGTTGTATAAAGAACGTTGCATTTAAAAAAACTGTAAAGTCGTGTTTTCGTTAGGATAAACCAATTAAAATAGCAGTTAAGGAGGTATAACGGACCTAGGTTTATCCGCCACTTTAGCTCAAAATATTTACATTATTTAAGATTTTTGATTATCTAATGACATTCTTAGTAGCAACGCGAGGTGATATAGATTACATAATCAAGGTTGCCTAACTTGTTAATTCTTAACCCCTTTAACGTAATGTACACACAATTAATTTATGTCAATTTGTGACAGCATTTGTCATATTTGATTTTCATGTTAAAATGTAATATAATCAAAACTCAATTTTAATTTGTGTTCTTGAGTAAAGCCTTTGTCACGTAAGTCTTATTTAATAAAAGACATGCCCTAGTACGCATTATGAGAAGCTAATTTTCTGTCTTTGCGTTCATTTTAATTGTCTATAATGCTCCACACTGTTTTATATATAGGATTATACTTCGAGTCTGATGCGCGCGTTATTCGTTTTTTGGAGCGTTACTTGTGTTCAGAATCACTGATTTTTGCAACTGCTACATATTTTATTAACATTTCAAACTCTCGAGTCGGTATTGAATGCCTTTATCTCGTTTTAAGAATAAACAATGCGAAAATCCACTGTGTTTTTATATTAATAATTTTCACTCTTACAGATGTATGAAACGTTTTTAGATTTTCGTATTGATATCAGTACTCATCACACATCACACATGTACTCACCCTGCCAACAGGAACTGTTCGATTCTTCAAAAGATCCCATGTTTTAATACAAATTTTAATTTTATCTAATCTTATTTCATCTTTAATTTTGTATGGTTTCCCTCTATCCTACTCATATGTTATAAGGCTTGGCGTAGAAAAATGTATGATCATTGTGATTGTGTAGGGTTTTGAATTATTATTTATCAGTTTGACTCAACTCATTCCATTATCAATCAAAAAATGTAATCAATTTAAGTTGGTTTTATAAAATTGATTTAATAATAACATCATTTATTTTTGCAATATTGAATCTGTATTTATCTATACCATAGCATAAAAAAATTATAATTTGTACACTATTTTGATGATGGAATTTGTAAACTAGTATTTATTAAATAGTATTAAAGATTTTAAATGAGTGATTTTAAAATATGGCGCGTTTTTATATCTTATGTATTTTTTTGTAAAGAAAGAAATGAACAATAATCAAAGCTATTATAGGCATATATTTGATTCAATTTTATATATAAAAATTGATTTTAGAATCAATGACACTTCGCTGATCAAAGACTCCTTCCTACATGATAATATGTTTATAGAAAAATATTCAAATTTTAGTAGGGCACAAATTGCTAGATAAAAATATTTAAATAGGAAAATAACCATGATGAGCGGGACTGCGCAGCTCTTCCTTATTATTTATAATAATTTTAACTAAATTCTCTTTGAGAAAGCATAGTGTCAAAACAACGGTTAGTATTTTTTCATCATTTTCACTTCAGAATTAAGTGTGTCTCGAGCGGTTATATTGTGTGTTATATATCTCGGCTCAAGTTTATCGTCATACTCTCTAATTGTTAAATTAACAAAAATTCATTTATTTTTATTTAAATTAACATTAGTTTTCATACATTCTTTGCTTATTTCAAATTCAATAATCCAATACGGTTGCTGATTAATTCCTGAGATGAATACCTTGTTAGAAATTGGATAAAAAATGTATATTTTCTTGTTATCTAAATAAATACCTAAAACTAACTCAGCAAATTTTCACAAAGACAACAAATTTTCGGAGAGAATTTCAGCACAAATGACGTTATCTAACTCAAATGAGCTATTATTATTTATATTTACTTCTATTGTCATTATTCATTTCATTTGAATCATTATTCGCGCCTTTAATCGTTCCATCTTCTGACTAATCGAATGTTTTAAAAATAATTTTTGAATTGTTAAATGTTCATTTATCTTTACAATCTTTATTTAAGCTATCAATGCTTATACCCTCATCATTTCAATAACTGTCAGTTTTGTTAGCAATTGGTATAAAATAATTATTATATGTTTTAAATACAAAATTTACGTTTGATTTCCACATACTTTGGTTATAACCTTTCGAGTTACCTTGTTTTTATTATTCATTAATTTGAATCGTTTGATTATGATTCCTTTTTCATTATCCTTGAACTTTCGTTTGCATCCCTGAAGCCTATCGTTAAACGACTTTCCACCTCGTAAATTTATTTTATAATTCACATACTTATTTTTCTTTTTTTGATAAATCACTGCTTCCCTGTCCATTTTTTAAGCCTCTTAATCGTGCAATTTGTTGTGGATATTGGGTAGCTATGTGAGTAGCAAACTTGTTGCACTCGTAACATTTTTTAAGGCCCATACCTCTCCTTGGGCAATATTTTTCAAAGTGCCTAAAATCATCATACTCGTGGGACCTGTCATTAGGATTACGTCGTTGTATGTAAAGTGCTGCCCTCAAAGAGGTGGATGCACCTTGCTACTTATTATTCTCAGCCTCTATAATGAAATTTTTCAACTATTCGTATGTTAAATCTTTGTTTGCAGTATTTCTCGCCGTGAATTCCACGTACTGCACCTCGGGAACTGTAGCTATTAAGGCATTATAAAAAGCATCTCAGTTTTCATCGTCTGAAAGAGGTTGCGCTTCCGGCAAATTATCGTAGTTTCTCACTACCTCTTCAAATTTATCCCAAAATTCGGAAGCCTTTTCTTCGCCCGGAAAGTATTGCATACTATATAATTTTTTTTTATTGTTTCCATCGTTAAATTAGTTTCACATTTTTTTAATTCTTTGATTTTACTTAAAATCTCTACCGGGTCTTTCATATTTACTACTTTTCCGTGATAGTTTGCGTGTAAGTGATTTATTAAAATATTTCGTATTCTAAACTTATGTTTTTCTTTTATCTTCTCATCAAAGTTACTATTTAGAGTTACACTAAAATCAATCGGATATAATAAATCATTATTTCTTAATTCTGACGTTAAATAATCATGAAAATATTCAAATTTAGTTTGATTAGTAAGTTTATAGTCTCGTTTGGTCTCCGATTCTTAACTTATAAGTTCAAACTTTATCGTTTCTATCACTTCATTCGCGATAGACTTTACTATCTTATTTTTATCAATTTTATCTTTAATTAAATTACATTTTTCTAATTCACTTTTTACCATAGATGTAATCACAGTATTATTGTTCAAACTTTTCATTTGAGGTACTACGCATCGTATGTTGATCTTTAACCTCTAAATTACTATCGTCATAATCAAAAGCAAATCGTTCAATGACATCGTTCATTATTTGATTAAAATCTGTAGCTTGCTTTTCATCATAGCTTTAAACTCTGCAGCTTCTTGATTTAGTTTTCGCTGCATATAGCCCAAGCTATTAATGGCGTCAGTGATGGAATTTGCCATTTGCATATTCGTTTTTATTGCTGAATCAATAAGTTTATAAAACTTCTGATTGGGTGGATTCAGCTCCTGTCCATCGTTACTCGTTTTACCTGTAAACTGTGACACCAAAAATACAGGCTCGTTAATAGTTTTGTTTTCTATCGTTATATCTTCGTCTTGGGCAGTAATTTTATTCAGCATGTGTTACAAATCATTTTACAAATCGTTTTAAAAATCGTTTTCTAAATCGTTTTATAGTGTACATTAAATTTTTCTTATGACTAGTCTTTCGTTTTAAGTTATAACTATTTAATGTCTTTATCACTCGTTATTAATATTCGTTTTAAATATTTGTATCATTAATCAATTTCTTTTGAAAATATCACGTAATTATTAAATTTTAACAGTACTCTTGTACTTACGCAATTCTCGTTTATCACACTCATCCTGTAAATCTATGTCGATATTCATAATTTTTCAAACACATCGTCGCAAAATTCGTTACATCATTTTCTGTTGAAATACAGCGATGGTAGCTGGTCGGCTTTGGACTCCTCCGATCTCCTGGGCTGCAGCTGGTTCGTAATTGGCAGCAGGGAAATGTCGCGACGAAGATAAACTCTTGCGATGCCGCGACGAAGATAAACTCTTGCGATGCCGCGACGAAGATAAACTCTTGCGATACCGCGACGAAGATAAACTCTTGCGATTCTTTATTTATACACTATTATTCACTATTTATACAAAAGCACTTGCGCAGTGGAAGCGTGCTGGGCCCATAACTTGTTGTAATTATAGGGCAAAAGAAACGAATAAACAGTTTTATAGTAAATCGTTGTCGTTTAATCAAGAACGGAAAATATGTCATTCTGTGCGTTTGGTCTATGACAAGCGTCAGACTGTAGGCAACTAACGCAGCACAGTGCGAGTGCCTGAAGCGGAGATGCGGAGGGACGAAGTGAGTGACTATAGTATACGCACTATACTATACTCGTAATATATTATATGCAGTGGTACATAGGCGCACATTGCATATATATATATATATATATATATATATATATATATGCAGAGAAAAAAATTTTCGCAGAGAAAAAAATTTTTGCAGAGAAAAAAATTTTCGCAGAGAAAAAAATTTTCGCAGAGAAAAAAATTTTCGCAGAGAAAAAAATTTTTGCAGAGAAAAAAATTTTCACACAGAAAAAAATTTTCGCAGAGAAAAAAATTTTCGCAGAGAAAAAAATTTTCGCAGAGAAAAAAATTTTTGCAGAGAAAAAAATTTTCGCAGAGAAAAAAATTTTCGCAGAGAAAAAAATTTTTGCAGAGAAAAAAATTTTCGCAGAGAAAAAAATTTTCGCAGAGAAAAAAATTTTCGCAGAGAAAAAAATTTTCGCAGAGAAAAAAATTTTCGCAGACAAAAAAATTTTCGCAGACAAAAAAATTTTCGCAGAGAAAAAAATTTTCGCAGAGAAAAAAATTTTTGCAGAGAAAAAAATTTCAGAATATCAGAACGAGACTGTTTCCGTGTCGTAACTTTCGAAATGATAATACGAAGGGAACGTGCAGTGTTGATATCTCTCATGAATTTTAAAGTATGTAATACCGATAAAGAGCCGCTAGATGGCTACGCTGAGCTTCAACCACAAGAGAAATAATCAAGTCTCATTATATATAGAGGCGATGAAGCCTTGAAAAGGCATTAGGAGTCTGAGAACTAGCCTATTGTGAGTAATATCACGGTTTTCCTGCGTTGTCACGATGATTGTGGAAATATTGAGCATAAATGGCGTTATGACGCCACATAAAGTAGTTCCCAATGTTGGCGGATGGTGCTTGCCTCTTCAATGCAATATCTTTTCATCTGTACGACACTCAAGTTTTGTCTCGGGAGATTCGTATTCAGATTGTAGATCATACTGTTAACAATTGGCAATATTTTTCGATCATGTCTCATGATGATATAGGAAATAATTATAGAAATTCTGAGGAATACTCGATCGATATGTTAAAACATTCCACTTATGGAAGTTTATGCGAGTTAGTAGCTGCTGCACAAATATTTGGTTTCACTTTTGAGGTATATCGCAATGGACATCTGTATGAAAGATTCGGTGTAGAAGGAAGTCCCATTAAGAGACTTCGTTTCACATTAGACTTATCAAACGGACATTTTGATGTTTATTTACCTTGCAATGACGCTACAACTGTTCAAAATATTTCTGATAAAATACCGAGTCCCGCAAAGCGTATGGAAATTTCTGATCCAATATCCAGTTCTGCTAAGCGTAATAAGAAACGTCGTGCAAGATTCACAAATAACGTAAGGAAAAATCAACTCAAAAGAGCCGCTAAAAAATATCAGATGAATCATCCGGAAGTTCATAGAGTCGCTGCTTCTTCTTATCAGCAAAATCATCCGGAAGCTCATAGAGCCGCTGCTTCTTCTTACCAGCAAAATCATCCGAAAGCTCATAGAGCCGCTGCTTCTTCTTACCAGCAAAATCATCCGGAAGTTCATAGAGCCGCTGTTAGTGTTTATGAACAAAGCCGTTCAGGATTACGCTCAGAAAGGCGCTTACTTCCATGGAAGATTAAAGCTCTTTCCGGAATGAAATACGATCCAGAGATATCATATGAAACCGATAAAACTGTATCCATCGGCACTATGAGTCACAAATGCAAACACTGTGGCGCCTTAAAGTATAAAACTGAGCCACCCGGAATGTGCTGCAGTGCCGGCAAAGTGCAACTGCCACCTACTTTGCGTCTTCCCGAACCACTTTTCAGTTTGATCATGGGCTCTCACCCGGACCATGTACATTTCATGGACAGGATTAGAAAATATAATAGCTGTTTCCAAATGACATCTTTCGGAACCAAACAAATCAAGGCACATGGATTTATGCCTACTTTCAAAGTACAAGGTCAAGTGTATCATTTAATTGGTGGTCTACAACCTTTGCCCCAACAAAATCCTCAATATCTACAGATTTATTTTGTTGGAGAGGATGAAAGAGAGGTACGTATAAGATCTGGTCACATCCCTGACGTACGCCAGGATCTGGTAAAACAACTGCAGACGATGTTGCATCGTTATAACTCCTACATAAAGGATTTGAAGACTACTCTCGAAAAAATACCTCAAAATTGTAAAAACTTCAAAGTTGTAATTCATGCTGATAGGAAACCAGCCAATGCTCATCGTGGCCGATATAATGCTCCAGCAGCAAGTGAAGTTGCATTGGTCATAGTTGGGCAGCAGTTTGAAAAAAAGGATACTGTATTACAAAGTCATGATGATAAGTTACAAAAAATAAATGAGGTGCATCGTTCGTATGATGCCTTACAGTATCCTTTACTGTTTTGCCGGGGTGAGGACGGTTACTCTGTAGATGTTTATCAGATCGATCCAAAAAAAAATTTACCTCTTAAAAAAACAGTATCTGCAATGAATTTCTATTCATACCGCATCATGATCCGAGAAACAGAGATCAACCATTAACCTTACTGTCGATCTCTTTTTAATCAATTCTTAGTAGATATGTACGCGAAAATTGAAACAGAACGATTAAACTTTATTCGGAACAACCAGGCGCAACTTAGAGTAGAGTGGCGTTAAAATAGCTCGCTCGCACAACCAATCTGTGGGTTTATCTTTTATATTATTCGCATCAGGATATATCTTGGAAATAAGTTCTGATAATGTGGTGACTACCGTACATAAATTTGATGGAATAACAATCTCATCTTCTACGGATGGGAAAGTTCCGTTGCCTATTTGGAGTAGTGTTTCTGCGAAAATTCCGGCAGATTCATCATTATTTAAATAAACTCTCATATTTGTGTGCAGAGAAAGTTTTTGAATATGAGGCCATAAATATGACTTCTTTATGCAAGAATTCACTACATCCGCACGTGTACCTTTAGGGACAACAGGCAATGTTTGTCGGAAATCTCCAGCTAATAGAATAGTGCAAGGCGACCAATTATTTAAGCTACCGCAAAGTCCGTGGATCATGTTGGCCTTGACGATTTCATAAAGAAGAGGATCTTCGGCTGGGTCTGGTATTTCTGCGCTAATAACATCATCTGTCTTATCTGGAGTGAAACGTAGTTTAAGCCACAATAAAATATGTATGTGAGGTAAACCTCGCTTCTGACATTCACACAGAATGCATGTGACATTTCATTTTTCCAAATAATTCACCCTTCGTTAATAATGCTATAAGCGATTTCACTTTCAAGTGGAAGACCCTAGCTATGATATCATGCTGGTCGTAAGACTTTTGGCCATGTAGTAATGCTTCTGTAATGTCGCTCCATCGGGGATTACACGTAAATGTTATAAATAAGTCTGGACGACCAAAATTGCGAACGTACGTCATAGCATCCTGGGCCTTTTCATGCATATACCGTGGTGATCCAATAAAAGACGATGGAAGCACTACCGTCTGACCTAGTTCGGCGACATCGGCATCTTGTCTTCCAATAGCATCTTTTAGGTGCATATAATTGTCTACTCTAAGTTGCGCCTGGTTGTTCCGAATAAAGTTTAATCGTTCTGTTTCAATTTTCGCGTACATATCTACTAAGAATTGATTAAAAAGAGATCGACAGTAAGGTTAATGGTTGATCTCTGTTTCTCGGATCATGATGCGGTATGAATTGAAATTCATTGCAGATACTGTTTTTTTAAGAGGTAAATTTTTTTTTGGATCGATCTGATAAACATCTACAGAGTAACCGTCCTCACCCCGGCAAAACAGTAAAGGATACTGTAAGGCATCATACGAACGATGCACCTCATTTATTTTTTGTAACTTATCATCATGACTTTGTAATACAGTATCCTTTTTTTCAAACTGCTGCCCAACTATGACCAATGCAACTTCACTTGCTGCTGGAGCATTATATCGGCCACGATGAGCATTGGCTGGTTTCCTATCAGCATGAATTACAACTTTGAAGTTTTTACAATTTTGAGGTATTTTTTCGAGAGTAGTCTTCAAATCCTTTATGTAGGAGTTATAACGATGCAACATCGTCTGCAGTTGTTTTACCAGATCCTGGCGTACGTCAGGGATGTGACCAGATCTTATACGTACCTCTCTTTCATCCTCTCCAACAAAATAAATCTGTAGATATTGAGGATTTTGTTGGGGCAAAGGTTGTAGACCACCAATTAAATGATACACTTGACCTTGTACTTTGAAAGTAGGCATAAATCCATGTGCCTTGATTTGTTTGGTTCCGAAAGATGTCATTTGGAAACAGCTATTATATTTTCTAATCCTGTCCATGAAATGTACATGGTCCGGGTGAGAGCCCATGATCAAACTGAAAAGTGGTTCGGGAAGACGCAAAGTAGGTGGCAGTTGCACTTTGCCGGCACTGCAGCACATTCCGGGTGGCTCAGTTTTATACTTTAAGGCGCCACAGTGTTTGCATTTGTGACTCATAGTGCCGATGGATACAGTTTTATCGGTTTCATATGATATCTCTGGATCGTATTTCATTCCGGAAAGAGCTTTAATCTTCCGTGGAAGTAAGCGCCTTTCTGAGCGTAATCCTGAACGGCTTTGTTCATAAACACTAACAGCGGCTCTATGAACTTCCGGATGATTTTCCTGGTAAGAAGAAGCAGCGGCTCTATGAGCTTCCGGATGATTTTGCTGGTAAGAAGAAGCAGCGGCTCTATGAGCTTCCGGATGATTTTGATGATAAGAAGAAGCAGCGACTCTATGAACTTCCGGATGATTCATCTGATATTTTTTAACGGCTCTTTTGAGTTGATTTTTCCTTACGTTATTTGTGAATCTTGCACGACGTTTCTTATTACGCTTAGCAGAACTGGATATTGGATCAGAAATTTCCATACGCTTTGCGGGACCGGTATTTTATCAGAAATATTTTGAACAGTTGTAGCGTCATTGTAATGTAAATAAACATCAAAATGTCCGTTTGATAAACGAATCTCCCGAGACAAAACTTGAGTGTCGTACAGATGAAAAGATATTGCATTGAAGAGGCAAGCACCATCCGCCAACATGGGAACTACTTTATGTGGCGTCATAACGCCATTTATGCTCAATATTTCCACAATCATCGTGACAACGCAGGAAAACCGTGATATTACTCACAATAGGCTAGAGTTCTCAGACTCCTAATGCCTTTTCAAGGCTTCATCGCCTCTATATATAATGAGACTCGATTATTTCTCTTGTGGTTGAAGCTCAGCGTAGCCATCTAGCGGCTCTTTATCGGTATTACATACTTTAAAATTCATGAGAGATATCAACACTGCACGTTCCCTTCGTATTATCAATTCGATAGTTACGACACGGAAACAGTCTCGTTCTGTTATACTGAATTTTTTTTCTCTGCGAAAATTTTTTTCTCTGCGAAAATTTTTTTCTCTGCGAAAATTTTTTTCTCTGCGAAAATTTTTTTGTCTGCGAAAATTTTTTTGTCTGCGAAAATTTTTTTGTCTGCGAAAATTTTTTTCTCTGCGAAAATTTTTTTCTCTGCGAAAATTTTTTTCTCTGCGAAAAATTTAGTAAGAAATGGAAGAAGCGTTTCAACCGTTTGCACGCACGGAGGATGTGATTTTTTCGAATTGTTTTTTTCCTAATGTCGTGCCAGATATGATGCCGCAAGAACCATCCTGAAATCTCTTTCCCCCACATAAATATAGTACAGCTGGAAAAAATGCACATTTGACGGATTTCACCCCCTGGGGGTGAAATTTAAAAAGCTAAGAAATTTTTTTCTGAGTAATGGTATTCCAGATATAATGCCGCAATAACCATCCTGAAATCTCTTTCCCCGCAGAAATATAGTGGAAAAACGAAAAATGCATATTCGACGCATTTCACCCCCTTGGGGTGAAATTCCGAAAAACCCAGAAATTTCTTTTTTCCTGATGTTATTCCAGACTTTTTGCCGCGAGAACCGTCTCGAAATCTCCTTTTCCCGCAGAAATATAGTAAAAAATCGAAAAAACACATTTTAACCCTTTCCATCCCCTGGGGGTGGAATTTCAAAAAACCGTTTCTTAGTGAGCACCTACTATGTGGGTAGAAGGTACTCACAAATTTGCAAGTTAATCGGATGAGTCGTTTTGGCTGGGCATTGATGAATCAGCCAGTCAGTCAGTCAGGACAAGTATCTTTATATATAGAGAAGATATATGTGTGATTTCACGTTAAATGAGCAAGTGAAATTTTTAATACTCGGAAACTTCAAGAAATTGATGTATTTCGTATCCAAAATATGTAAATAAAATTTCAAACTCTTACCTCTATTGGTTCAGGATTTATGCCAAGCTGGAAAACATGCTTATTTACATTATTTTCATTTTTCTCAAAATGTATGTATTCTTATCTTGAGAACTATAACAGTTAAAGTACTTTAGTTCGTGTGTTTTGGAAAGAAATTTGCTGCAGTAAGTGATAGTATTTTGAAGCTGAGCGCCACAAGCAATTTTGTTAAAAAACATTTCAATGATAATTTTTAATGTATATTTTAAGGTAGAACAAGATTTAGAAGATTTGATTATTGATATTTAAAAGATTTGAAGGTGTCGCTACGAACTTCGATAAATTTCGTATTGCAACCGCTAACTCGTAAACGATTGT
Organism: Gastracanthus pulcherrimus; assembly: GCA_949152435.1. NCBI lineage: Eukaryota > Metazoa > Arthropoda > Insecta > Hymenoptera > Pteromalidae > Gastracanthus > Gastracanthus pulcherrimus. The sequence continues at coordinate 106,626,554 of OX424573.1, forward strand.
CTCAGCCACATTAGTAGACTTCGCATAGAAACTGTTAGCAGTATCACGGAAATCAGTTATTGTAATTTTTTCGAACATTGACACATATGTTAGAGGCGTGTAAAATTCCGATATCGCTTACCCATCCCATTATCACATACTCTTATCTTGTCCAAACCAAGCACCCTCCTTTCGCCAGTACCGCTATTACCTTACCGTAAATATCCTTAATCCCCTACCGTTACAAATATCTCTACAGTAAATGTCAAAAAACTTTCCTACCGAAACTACCCCTTAAAAACTGCGATAAAAAAATCGATGTAAGATCCTCCTATAGATCGAGGGGTCGCGACTACGCTTCCGGGGGCTGACAACCCCGCCCACGGTAATTGACTTAAATATTATCCACCCCTGCGTTACGATACCGTAATTCATTATCCCATCTGCTAATTTTGGAACACCATACCCTTACACCCCATGCGATGTCCTTAAATCAATGATAATTTATAGCGGTAATAAATCGTGCACACATAAAATAGAGGAAATAGAAAAGAGTGGTATAAAGTAAACTAAGTTACTTAAAAAATAAAAGTCTGACATGTATGATTGCAAAGACTGATTTCAACTACCTCGTTAAAGTATTTAAATCGTATATTTGGGCGTGGGTTCGTTACGCGAACTCACCTAGCATCCACTCATTGCTAAAATAACTTGTAGTAAAATCAGAATGTAACCAAGTGCCAGTTACATGCACAAATTACTGTATTAACATTTCATGTAGGATTCTGTTTCTCTAGAATGTCATTACATTCAGCACAATATTATGAAGCGTCCTTTACTAAATAGGAAAAAATTAAAATTTAAGAATTTAGTCTGTAAGAATAGCGCTGTATATGAATATGTTCTTAGCTTCTTTTTATAGATGCAACCGTACTACTCATGACTAATCAATTTTACAGGCATAATGTACTCATTAGTACTTATAGATGCATTTTATCGACAAATAAATATTCATATTTAATAAATATTCATAGTTCATCAATAGAACAAGATGAAATGACAATTGAATGAAGTATTTAAGTAAAACTATATACATGCGTAGGATACGTATTTAGCTAGCTAGAGATCGTTAAACACAAACAATTAGCATAGTCTTGGTTAGCATATAAGTTAATTAGTTGCGCACTGGATGAGCACTTCCCAAGTAAACCGCGAACCGCGTCGCGGCGCTTCGGTTTATCAGGGGGGAGCTTGTAACACCACATTTTGTGTGTGTTACATATGAAACAGTCGGTCGAACCTGCAGGGATACTCGAATCGAGCTACTCAGTACAGGTCCGATGCTCGACAAACCATACATTACAAAAACCTAATTCCAAATGGAATGCGCAGATTGAAGATAGGCTTTACGCAGCGTCGTATACTACACTCTACTACACTGTGACCTAATACCTGATATACAACACTATCCTATTCACTACACATACACTAGTCACTGCCATAACACTTGCCCTCGATGACATAGAGCATGCGAACTCCTCGACACCCTGAAGCAGCCGAAAAAGACGCACAGTTACCATCCCATAGATGCTCCCATAGGCTGGAGTTGGCTGGTCCTGACTGAGTTGCGCTAATCGTGCTCTGGTGTCCCCTCTCCTTGCTTCCTTCCTCTCGAATCAACCTGAAAGCACATACAAAGGGTATTATTACCCGAGAAAGTAAGCAAATTGGTATTAGAACAATACCCACTTGGTTTGATGTCCTGAAAGGTATAGATGGGACCACCTTGGGCGGAGCGATTGCTTGTCCGGATACTCCAGAAGCCTACAGCATACACCCTAGAAAATATAGAGGGGTTAACCTACAGCTGATACTGAAAAAAAAATGGAACTCTCTTACCTGGTTTGGAGGGTTTGTAAAGGCACTGTAGCCCAGCTCCTAGCCCGCTTCTCCATAACAGCAGCAGCAGCAGTCACAGAAGCACCCGCCAGTCACCTAGAGGAAACCTAGCATTAAGGAGAGTAAACAGACAGTGGCATATAAAGCACAGATCTCACCTGATAGTTGTAATGGCAGTTGAAGACAGTACCGTAGCAAGCTGCTGAGTAAATATAACCTCTTCGAGGTTAACCGCGCACTACTGCTTTTGCTGCAAGTACGCAGTCCTGGGACTTGCAGCTCTCGTCTTTGTTCCCCTTCGTCGTCGTAGTTGTCCAGTAGTTCTTATAGTAAAATTATTTTTGTAATCACAGTTCGTCAAATTACATAGAAGTCTATGTTTATCACATTTCGTCAAATATACTTAAAAAAAAGTCATACGATTTAATATTAACGTACATACGATCATTCTCATCACTCTAACAATATATCTATCGCGTCAATAAAAAATATAACATCACTCATGCATACATCAGACACATACAGGCCGCCATTCATGCTTATAGATACACTCATACTTATATAGATTAAAATGAAGTCAACAACAATAAAATTATATAAATTAAATTAATTAGGACAGGTACAATACATATTAAATTAGGATAGGTACAATACATATTAAATTAGGACAGATACACAATAAAAACACAAGTATCCCGATACTTAAATTAATTGGCCGCCGTTCTGTTGTCTGAGATATGTATTTAGAGCTGTTTTGAATTTACATAACGACGACAGATATCTCACACTGCACGGGAAAGCGTTCCAGCCTGTATCAGTGCGCGATCCCGGAACTGAGAGTTCTTTCACACCATTCGCACTGGAATACTTCGACTAGTTTTTCTGGAAAAGAACCGTAAAATACAGGGGTTGCTCCATATTTATTGCTTTATACAATAGCAACCCCGCAAAATACGCTCTACTCTTCTTTACATCTAACCAATCGAGGTAATTCCTGTATGTAGTGATGTGCTCATCCCTCCTAACACCGCATATATATCTCACACATGAATTTTGAAGCCTCTGTAATTTAGTTCTAAGCTCTTCCATTACGTCAGGGTAAACTACGAAACAGGAATCTAAATGAGGCACTACCAGTGCGCATGCAAGCTGTTTACGCAGCGCCTCGGTGGTGCATGGACGAAAACACCGTAAACTGTAGAGAGCTCTATTCACCTTTTTACTTACCGCATCAGTTTGCGGTTTTCATGATAACTTTGAGCCCATGACAACACCGAGGTAAGGGATAGTGTCAGCAAAGGGTACACAGATTCCGCCCTGAAATTCAATACCTGGCAAACCAAGCTCCTGTAACCGTTTTATATTATGGTCTGAAACGAAGATAACGGCGTTGGTCTTATCGATATTGAGTCGCAGGATAGCCGCTGTGGCCCACTCAGACACTGACCGCGCTACGGTCGGCATGCGCCTGATGCCCCTCTGAAGATTTGGCCAGGTCACTTGAGTGTAGGTTTGCGGATGATCAGCGTATAGCAAGTGCTCGACAGCACAACCAACCAGAGTCTCTTTTTAGTCATTAATATATAAACTAAACAGTAGAGGTTCCGGGATTGAGCCCTGCGGCACACCCAGATTGGTGGTAAGCCATTCTGAGTCTCCATTATTAGTAATAACCTTTTGTCTTCGACGAATATATCACTTTAACCATAATAGAACATCCTTAGAGAAACCCAAACGTAATAATTATTGTAAAAGTTTGGAAGGTGAAATGATGTCGAACACCTTGATAAGGTCGAATAATAGCAGTATCGTCAAGAGTTTTTTGTTGTCTTTTATGTCAGTCCGATTGTCCTCAGTTAGTTCTAGCAGTGCTGTGTGTATACTATGATGCTGTCGAAAACCTGTCTGTATTGGATTAAGGAGTCTTTTTGTTTGCAAAAACTCCGTAATCTGATCATGGGCTATCTTCTCCAGCATCTTGGAAAGAAAACTCAGTAGTGTTATCGGGCGAAAATCCGAGACTGAGGATGGCACAGAAGTCTTTTTAAGTGTCACTAGGTGAGCTCCTCTCCAGGTATCTGGATTGCTAATAAGTGGAAGTGCCTTAACTATCACACTTTGCGGAATACCGTCCTCACCTCTTGCTTGTGATGTGAAGTGAGCAACAGATAGGACTACATCTGAATGTGTCACCTCTTTAAATACGAAGCCGTCATCGCAGGTTGAGTCCAGAATGATGCCTAAATCTACATAACCCTAGCTCTGGGAGACCGATACTCCCGCAAAGTGGGAGTTAAGCTCCTCCGGTGTAAAATCGTGAAGCTCCTCTAATGACTTTGACAGGAGTCCTAGACCCATTACTTCCTTCCAAATGTCATTTTTGTTGTCAAAAGCATCGACAATCCTACTTTATATGTAAGCTTCCCGTTCACTTTTCAAGCGTTGTTATTCTTTGGCCGTGAGAGCCCGGTACTCCTGCCAGAAATTTTCGTCCTTGGTTCGTGCATAACATCTCCGCACAGCGTCACGTTTTTTGAAGAGGTGTGCTAGCTCAGCATCAATCCATGGAGGAATTGACGTGTTTTTTGGTTTAAATTGCTTTTCTGGAGCTCATGTATTTGTAGCCTCCAATAGGTTGACACTGAGACATTCCAGCAGACCGTCCACGTCATTATTGTCAGTGCAATCAAACGGCGACCAGTCACAGATTGTCGGGTGAGCCAAAAGGTCTTCCTGAGTAATTGACTTAAAGTCTCTCTACTTAAACAATCCAATTTTAGGGACTGCGCTGGCTCCAAAAGTAATTTCAACACTGATGATGTTATGGTTGCTGCACAAGGGCGCCATCTGATTGAAGGTATCAAGCACTACGTGATTGTCGTCTGTCATTATGACAGCTATCCATGTGTGAGAGTTTTCAAGGTGATGAGTCGCACCATGATCAATTATTCTTAGAGTAAGGTGATCAGCCAGTCGCCTTACAAATTTAGCATCTTCTAATGTCTTAAGGAGATAAAATCCCCAGAGTGTAGCGCTAATTTATCTATTAAATCTGAATTCTGTAAACAATATACATATTACGCTATATCGTAGGCTGGAGGTCTGAGTTGCGGCAATATTATGATCAATTTAGCGTAAATGCATTAAAAAGAGCATAAAATTACCTATCTTTTACAACTGCGTATTTTGGATAGGCTTTTTCCCTTCTTTTGTTATACAAGAAAAAAGTTATATTTAGTTTAAACGGTTATATCTCGGAAATCTATGATGGCAAATCGTTCACAAAATGTTAGAAGAATTAAGTGAATCTACGAACTAGCATCTGATTACATTTAATTTAAATATTTAAATAATTTTAATAAATTACGTACAGGGAAAAATTTTTGGGATTAGGATTATTACCTACCTATCTTTTGTCAAACCATTAATAATAAAATAGCACACCTATTTTGAGCTATTATTTAGAAAGCGATATACCAATTTAAAATTAATTTATTAGAACAAAGAATTTCATATTGAAACAATTAATTTAGTTTGCGGAAGCTAAGTGCCAATGAACTGGCAGCGGTTTATTGTTTTTTGATAAAGATTCAAAATTAAAATTTTTTTTTTTAATTTCTTCAATTTATTTTTGCTTTATAACGATTTTTATAATCCATACTGTTTCTTGTAGTAATATAGTAAATTAACTCTCCATAAACTTAAATATTTTACTAATTATAATAATTTCATGGTATCAATTTATTATTTACCTATTCTCTCCGATGCAAAATTTTCTACAAGCTATCTTTCTTCTTTTGTTATACACGAAAACGTCATCTCTCTCGTTGCTCAGACTGTAAGGTCCTTTATCGTTCAAGATGTTTGAGATTATATTTTGCTTCCTCCTAAAGGAAACTTTGTAATAATAAAGAAGAAAGTTTTCTTAAAAACATGTCATCTGTGTGCGACTTAATTAAAATGTGCCCCGTAGCGGCGTGTGTGTAATTTAAATAAATCTATTTGTTTACTACTTTTCATCACTCTTATTTGAATATTAATACATATTTGTATTTTTGAATAATCAATGAAGTTGTTAAAAAATTAACAATACCGATATTGCTGGAATATCTTATTACAACTTCATTCGTACATTACATATTTTATTATACATTCGAGGTGTTATAATAGTTTGTCAAAGGTCCTTGAGATACAAAATTTTATAAGAAAGATTATTATAACTTATTTAATATTTAACGAGATATTATAGTTATTTTTTGCTTCTGTTGAGACGGTGAGTTATCGTAAAATGGACCCTTTTGCATGTGCGTGGAAATGGTCAAAATTGGCATTATTCGATGCGTTAACAAATTTAATTAAAAATCTTCAACGTTTAAAATTTACATTTATTATCAGTACGAAAAATGCTTTCATTGCACCAATTACATTTATGGTACTAGTCAATTTATTGATTGATAGCTACAATACTACTATAATATACTATGATATAATAGAATGCTATAAGCATTGAAAGTATTCTAAAGCTTTGTTCGTACCTTACATACAAAATTTTGGCGAATATAAATCGATATGATAATATATTTAATCCGCCGTATTTCTTTTAATCGTTTGCATGGTAGTAGTGATAGTCAATCACAATAATCGATTACGTTTACTTAGAGTATATCTTTACATTTGTTTTGGTTTTCATTTACTGACTAGATATTTTTCATTGCAAAATGCTAGTGGTATTTTAATACAACTGACACTTTCGCCTGTTATACTACGTTATATTGACTGATATATATCGGCAAAACTGACTGGTTCGTTATGTTGCTATGAGACGGTTATTCTAAATATCATAATACATAACATATGAATTTATTTATCTTTTTTTTAAATTGGTCATATCATTAACAAAATGACTTAAGTCATAAACCCGTTATAAAAGATGTTGATCTGAAATTATAAAGTGAAATTAACATTTACAAATTAATTAATTTTCAATTCATTTCTACATACGCAAAAATAAATCGATTTTAATGATGATATATCTATTAGTTGTTTTTGATGTGAATAACATCTCTTGGGACGTTCGAGAGCGCGCGCAGTATGGGGTCTTTGTACAGGATTCATCAGCTGTTGCAAAATATTCATGATATTTATTAAACTTTCGCGTTGCTCGCTTCAGTTGGTGCATTCGCTTCAAGTGGCATTACTATATGGAATCTAGTATTAACTTTAATTAATTTAGGTTCATCAACAGTTAAATTATCAAGACGTGGTAGTTTATTGATTTCATATAATTGCTTTGCTCCTTCATCAAGTGGCTTGCCTATGGAATTGACGAAATATAAATAATTGTCTTTTCGCCTAAATAATTTTTCTCTACAATGAATAATATGTCTACTAGGGAGTTCGCTTGCGTGTGAGTCACTATGTGTGAGCTCCGAATTGAGTAGTTCATTAGACTCGCTTGAATTTTTATTTAAAAGAGTAGTTACATTAAGATCTATATCAAATTCCGCAGTGTTATCGGCAGCTGTAGTGACGGGGCTGCGTGCGCGACTTTCCTGCCTTTTTAAGGGTGCGTGCTTTCACCGCCCCCCCCCCCCTGAAAATTTCCGCGCCACCCGGCTGCGAGTGAGGGCATTTCTACTATCTCTATAGCTGCAGTGGCCGTGTCATGTGTCACCGGCCTCTCTACATCAAACATTTTACGACCTACGGCTATTGTCTTGCGTGGTGCGAGGGCTTGGATGGCTGCCGCGTACCGTGTGCTTGACTATCTGCCTGCGCGGAGGCGCGTCATCATAACGGATGGGCCGGCGGCGTTTGGCCCTACATGCCTTTCCGATGCTTGATTATTCATTTATCTGTCTAGCTTACTCTGGTCGTTAGCTTGCTCATGCTCACTTGCTAATAAATTGCTATTTGTGGTATCGTTAATGTTTAATATTTGTGATTCTACTGGATTTCACGAAAGTGCATCGGCATTAGTATTTATTACGCCAGGTTTATATTTAATTTAAAAGTTGAAATCTGCCCATTTTAATCTTCATCTCGTTACTCTAGAGCTTGGATCTTTGTGCGAGTTTAGCCAGACTAATGGTCTATGATCTGTAATAAGAGTGAATTTTCTGCAATATAAGTATGGTCTGAATTGAGTTATACAACATACTATAGCTATAGCTATAGCTTCTTTCGAAAAAGTGCAATAATTTACCTCAGCTGGGGTGAGGCCTCGTGACACAAAAGCTATGGGAAGTTCTTGTTGCGAAATTACTCCACCGATAGTGTACCCACTAACATCGGTCGTAACAGTAAATTGTTTCTCAAAATTAGGATGTATGAAGATTGGCGGTTCACATAATCGATCTCTCAAATTTTCGAAAGCTTCCTGAGAATTATTTTCCCAGATAAATGGTTGATTCTTCTTTAGTAAAAGGTTTAAAGGTCTGGCTATTTTTGCAAAACCAGGTATAAAACGTCTATAATAATTGAGCAGTCCCAGAAATTGTTTAATATTTTTTGCTGTTTCGGGAACTGGACATTTTTTTACTACTTCTATTTTTTTTGGATCGGGCTTTAAGCCATTACTGCTTATAATGTATCCAAGGTAATTAATTTCTTCCTTTAAAAATTCGCATTTGTCAGGTTGCAATGTCATGTTAGCTTTTATTAATCTTTTTAATAACTCAGCTATTATTTCCCAATGTTCTTCGATGGCTTCAGAGAAAATAGAAATATCATCAAAAAATGCTACTACACCTTTCATACCTGCGATTAGTGCCGTGATAAGAGAAAGAATAACTGATGCACTTGTTTTTAGTCCAAACAGGCTCCTGCGGATATGAAAAGCGCTTAAATTACAATGAAAGGCTGTTTTGTGTCTATCTTCTTTTTTTATAAAAATTTGATCGTAACCGGAAGCTAAATCGAATACCGAAAAATATTTTGCGCCCCCCAATTTGTGTAAAATATCAGTTATATTGGGTACCGGATGATTGTAATCAGGTATAATTGCATTAAGCTTTCTGAAATCTACCACCATTCTATAACGTTTATTACCATTTGAATCGGGCTTTTTATCAACGCAAAATACTGGTGCTGAGTAAGAGCTGATCGAAAGTATCGTTGTTTAGTAATTCTTGTACTTGCCTGTTGATTTCCTCATTTAGTACAGGAGGGTGGCGGTATTGTTTAATACGAATGGGTACATTACTAGTGAGGGGGATTTCATGCTAGAACACAGTTGTTGCCAGCAACTTATCTCCCTTTAGATAAAATTTATCCGCATATTGGTCTATGAGCCGCTCTACCGAAACTCTCTGTTCGCCGGTCAGATAGTCGAGGCGCAAGAGCTTTCACCTTGTGTGCTCTGCTGTCGTCACACTTCGCATTCTTATCAGAAATGGTCATTATCTTACTTTTCTTAATTTCATTTGCATTTTTTATGATTTTCTTTCCTTTTATGTGACTTTTGGCTGCGTTAATTGTATTGCTTAAAAGCAGAAATGTGTAATCGCTGCTATTATTTATAGACCTTGCGTGTACTGTATACATAACTATTTTTTTCAGCTGCATAATTAATTTGTGGATTTCATTATCTTTCTCATATTTTAGCATATTTAGTATTACTAGTATATGCTTACAAATGATTTGAATATTTTCAAATTATTCGGTCAAGAATTTATTTATTTGTTGACTTTCTTTAATAACTTTCAATAAGTAATTCAATTTTTCTATCGCTTCTATCAGCGAGGTTGAATCAGCTTTTTGAAGCGATTTTTTATTGGTTTCTAACAGCGTTGTTTTTGTTTTTCTAAAACAAGCAGTAAAAATATTATTTTTTGCCTTTTTATTTTCTATTTTCGGATTTCGAATTATGGTAGTTTTTTGCGGTAATTTGGTAGGAATGATCAAGCAGTTCCTGCTTCTGCCACGATTTCGGTTTTCGAATTTCGGAGTTAGATTGGTTTTCTAATTTTGAATTATTATGATTTCGATTTTGTGCACTTAATTTACTATTTTCGAATTTTGGATCTCGATTTTCGGGGCTTCGAATCTCGGTTTTATAAATAAAATTTTCATTCTTCGGATATCGGATTTCGGATTTCATATTGGAAGTGATTTGCGTATATGATTTTTGACTTTGCGAATTTCGATGTTCTAAGCTTGAATTTGGCAAATGTTTGAATTTTGATTGCACTATTACCATTAGGTCTTGTTCGCTCGGAGTATACCGCATGAATGCCGGGTCTTACTGCTACAGAAGATCAATTTATACAATAGTGTATAATGTGTAATGTCGACTTATAGAAACAATAGCGAATACTGTGTAATGTTGACTTATAGCAACTGAAGATGTAAGGGTTGGATGTGTAATATAGGATTAATGCGTAATGTTTATTTCTAGGAATCGAGGTAATTCAGCAGGGTGCGTCATTATTAATAATAATACGAGGGTAGTTCAATAAGTCTTTAGAATAAAGTATAAAAACAATTTTTTTTGGGTAAATTTTTTTTTATTTTTCAACATAATCTCCTTGGAGCTCTATACACTTGGTCAATCGCTTTTTAAGTTTTTGTAATCCTTCAGAAAAGTGCGTTTTCGGAAGTTCCTCAAAATAAGCACTTACAGAGGCAATGACGTCTTCGTTGTCCGTAAATCTCTGTCCACCGAGCCATTTTTTCAAGTTTGGAAATAAGAAAAAGTCACTGGGGGCTAAATCTGGTGAATACGGTGGGTGTTCGACCAATTCGAATTTTAGTTCTTCAATTTTAGCCATTGAAACGAAGCATGTGTGAACTCGGGCGTTGTCGTGATGAAAGAGAATTTTTTTTCTCGCCAAATGTGGTCGTTTTTTTAAATTTCTTCTTTCAGCTGCTCTAATAATGATGCATAATACTCACCAGTAATTGTTTTACCCTTTTCCAAGTAGTCAATAAGTATAATTCCACGTGCATCCCAAAAAACTGTAGCCATAACCTTACCAGCTGACTTTACGGTCTTTGCCTTCTTTGGAGCTGGTTCGCCTGTGGAAATCCACTGTTTGGATTGTTCCTTTGTCTCAGGAGTGTAGTGGTGTATCCATGTTTCATCCACAGTCACAAATCGACGAAAAAATTCCTCAGGATTCCGACTTATGCGCGCCAAAAGAGCCTCAGAGGCGACCACTCTATTGCGTTTATTCTCAGCTGAGAGCAAACGCGGCACCCATCTTGCCGATAGCTTTTTCATGCCTAATTTTTCATGTAGAATTGAAACAACTGCACCTATAGATATCCTTGTGGCCTCAGCTAACTCACGCACTTTTAATCTTCTATCCTTCAACACCATATCGTGGATTTTATTGATGATTTCGGGAGTAGTTGCTTCTACGGGCCTTCCTGAACGTGGTTCGTCACTTATTGATGTACGACCACGCTTAAATTCATTTACCCAGTTATAAACCGTTGCTAAGGCAGGGGCAGATGTGCCATGAACTGAGTCCAATTCATTTTTTATCTCATATGGAGTTAAACCCTTTAAATGAAAATGTTAAATTACCGCTCTGAACTCGTTTTTTTCCATTTTTCTTAACAAGCAATTTTTTTTTTTCAATTGGTTATAAAAACACGTAAACTCAGAATATGTGGACTGTGACTGCACCATATATCTAGTCGGGAGTGGTGCTGACTGAAAACAGATGATTTGGAGCGATTCGCGCGCCATCTGTTGGTCATTCTAAAGACTTATTGAACTACCCTCGTAATATCATTATAATAATATTAAGGGTGCTAATGATGTTGTGTCTTCAAACCCTTTGTTGTGAAAGGTGTCATTTAATGATGGGTCCAATAAAGTATAGATCAAAGCCAATAATTCTTGCTTGAAAGTGAAATTTTACGATATAAATAATACAATTATTCTATGTATTTTAATTGAAAACAAAGACGAAATGTCCATGCTTCGGGAAAAGTAATTTATTTATTTATTTATAATTAATAAACAACTTAAATATTAATTAACCTAAAACTCATCCTAATACTTAAAATCGAGAAACAAAAGATACGTTTTTGTTCATATACATTTTAATATTTAAATTTTAAGTAACTTGTGCATAATTTCTCATTTAATAACAATTAAGTCTATGTATATTTATATTTATTTTATATTTATATTTATTTATCCAGTTTTTTATTTTGTTTTTGTTGTTGTCTTTTGTACTATTTATAGTTTTTAGTTCTTTAGGCAATCCATAGTATAAATTTATTGCATTTATATAGCTATTCTTTATGCTGACTGTTTTCTTTCTTTGAGGAATTTGTATACTTTTATTTCTTGTTATACTGTTAGATTTAGTGTATATTTCATTTAGCGCATTGTAGTAGTAGTAGTAGTAGTAGTAGTAGTTCAATGATGCATAATCATACAGTTCTTTTAAATTAATTGGTATGTCTCTTACAAATTTATTTTTGTTTATTATTTTTAATAATCTATTTGATAATCTTGATCGGTTTGCATAAATTTAGAGATTTTATAGAATATAAATCCTAAATATTTAATTTTTTTGATAATATAATCGATATGACTGTGCCATTTTAAGTTATAGTAAAAAATTATACCCAAATATTTACCTACTTGTAGTCTATTCAACTTGCACTCTTTTATTTTTATATCTATATTTTTATGCACACTATCACAATAATTTCCATAGGTAATAAATACTGTTTTTTTTATATTTAGCAATAGTTTATTTTAAGCGAACTAATCAGCTACCTCATCCAAATATTTATTCATTTTTATTTCTAGTTCATTCCAAGTATTATCTGTAGATACAATCGTAGTATTATTATCATATGATATAATCAAGTTTTCCGACATATCAGTTAGTAGGTCAGTCACATATAATATAAATAATAATGGCCCTAATATTGTCCCATGGGGTACTCCACTTGTTAATTCAACATAGTCACTTTCATTTTGATTCAACCTAACTTTTTGTAACCTATTTTCTAGGTAACTTTTTATAAGATCGTATACATTTCCTCTTATACCATAGTTAAAGAGTTTTTCTCACAGAATTTTTTGATTAACTGTATCAAAGGTTTGGCTAAATCTAAGAATGTTATTACAATTGGTTTACTATTATATAAATTTTCATAAATTTTGTTAGCAATGTTACTTAAAGCATTCTTTGTTCCTTTATTTTTTATAAACCTATATTGATTTGCTGCTAGAATTTTGCTTTTGGTAATAAAATCATAAAGTCTGTTGTATAGTAATGTTTCAAATATTTTGGCTATATTGGATATTAATAATATTGGCCTATATTTCTCAACCTTATCTTTATTTCCTGATTTGTATATAGGAATAATTTCTGCTATTTTTAGAGCCTTCGGCCATATTGATTTCTCAATGCATAAATTGAAAACATGTGCAGGAATCTCGGTTAACAGACTAGATATTATTTTGATTGTTTTCGTGTTAATTTTATCAACTCAACCATTTTTTAGTTTCATATTTTCTATGATTTTTTGTAATTCAAAACTATCTGTAGGTCTCAAAAATATTGTATTTGTATTTATTGATGGTAGATTCATATCTTTATTAATAGGTTTTTAATTTTTTTGCTTAGATTTTCGCCTTTATTAGTAAAAAATTCATTCATATTCCTAGCTATTTCAATACGTTAATTTATTTTTTCACCATTATGTCACCGTATCACCTAGTTCTTTTTTAAATAGATTTTCAGTTGAACTTACACTATCACAGCTCTTGTAGCCTTAATTTTGAGATAATAATTACTGGCCCTAGTAATCCTAATGGATCAAATAATTGAGCAATTTGAGAGAGGATCGTGTGTTTTGTAACGTATTTTTTGGTTGAAAGAGGCTTGACTAAGTACCGAATCTGATCCGGGTTTGATTCCCAGTGAATACCTAGTAATTTTTTTGATTGATCATCTAAGCTAATATTTTGTAAATCATTAGTTAAGGGTCTCCTGAATAATTCAGGCTTGTTTGATACCCATTTGTGAAGTTGAAAACCCCCAAGTTTTAAAAGATCACTGTGTTGACTTTTCAATTCTAATGCCTATTCGATGGTGCTTGTTCCCGATAAAGAATCATCTACATAAAAATCGATTTTTAAGCACTCGGCTGCTAAAGGAAACTTGACTCCTTCATCAGTTGCAAGCTGATGAAGTGATCCTGTTGCTAAAAAAGCACGATAGCGGTCCCTTGCGTAACAGTGGTTAATTTGAATACGCGCAGCTTCTCGTTTGATTTTTCTCTCCATAATATTTTTTGATATTTTGTATCAGCACGATCAACTTTGATTTGACGATATATCTGTTTAATATCGGTCGCAAGAACGATGTTTTGTAGACGAAAACGCATTATTATAAAAATTAACTCGTCTTGAATGGTTGGCCCTACCAATAATGATTTCTTCAGTGATGTTTTGTTTGAAGTTAGAGCTAAAGCATCATACACGACATTAATGTCTTTTTTCCCTTCTGGACATCGTAATGAGGAATGTAATAACCGTCGCTATGATCGCCAGTCAGTGATTTCTTGAATATGACCAAGATCGCGGTATTCGCGTAAAACTTTGTTGTATTGTTCTTGACGTAAATCACTTTTAACTAATTTTCTTTATAATGCTTCGTAGCGTTGCAATGCCATACTGTACGAGTTACCGGGATTTTGAATGTTTTCATTAAACGGCAGTCGAGTAATGTATCGTCCGTCTGTATCACGTTTTGTAGTTTGACAATAGAAAGTTTCACACGTTTGATGTTCTGTTGATAAATGTTTTTCAAGTGAGAGTTCTTCAATCTCCCAAAAATGATTTAATTGGTTGTCTAATGTAATTAAATTGCAACTTTTATGGATTATATATCGGAATGTCCTCTGCAACTATCCAACCTACTAGAGTTTTTGTAAGTCTTTGCCTTTCATTAGTATAATCTGACCGTTCTCTAGTGGTCGGAAAAGATGTGACGTGCCAATTAATAAATTGCTTTGTTGGCTTTGTTGATCGGTAGCGAGGGCAATAGGTGAGTTATAGCAGGCAGCAAAAGAAAGGTTAGTTCGCGCTTGAATTCGTTAAGATGTGACCGAATAGTTGCTTTTACCTTGAAAGCTGTCTTTGTTGTCTTGTTACCTATACCTGATATCGGCCAGTGTATCTTTTATTTAGGTAATTTAAGTTTCACGGAAAACTAACCAGATATAACATTAACTTACGAGCCGCCATCTTAAAACGCGCGACATTCATGCTCTTGATTCAACTTGTCTAAGATTTTTATTCGAGCTATGCCTAAAAGGACCTCATCATCATAGGTGACCACAAAAGATACATTCAACTTTTCTTGGCTCTGATCCGCGTTTGATTTGTTTGACGAATTATTTGCTTTAACATCTGTTTTAGTTTGATTTGAATAAAAATTCAGTAGAGAATTATGTTTTTAATTGCATTGTTTACAACCCGATGCGAAATATTTTTTAGTGCTATGATTATCGCGAAGGCAATTAATACATAAATGTTTTTCTTGTGCTGCAGCTAAACTATCGCGCGCGTTAAGTTTTAAGAATTTGGCACGCATGTAATTCTTGTGGATTTGATGACATTAAGTGCACTGATCATGAGTTGTACTGATAAAGGCATGAACACGCGGATTGCTTGATTTATTGGAATGATTTTGCGACTGATAAAATTTATTCATGAGTTTTATCGTAAAGTTCTGATTCGAATCTTCTAAATCACCGCATTCTTTTTTACTTAAAAATTTAATGAGTTCAGAAAGCTTTGGCTTATAATCGTCTTCCAACGTCTCTTCCCAAACTTTGCGTGTGAATTTATGTAGTTTTTTAGACAGAATGTAAACGAGAAAGGAATCCCAGTTATCAGTCGGCACCTTTAATGCTTTTAACGTGTTGACATGCATTTGCGCCTTTTTCTTTAAAATGCGAATTTTGGTCATCGAAAATTGTGTCATTTCCGGAAGTTTGAGTACTTCTTTTAAGTGTGACTCAATAATCTATCGCGGTTTGTTACAACGCTGCTTAAGTAAATCCCATGCTACCAAGTAATTCTCTTCCTAAGCTTCTAAATCTTCAAGTGTCGATATTAATTCTCCGCGCAGCGCTTGTTTGAGATGATAACATTTTTGAACTGTTGGAATGTTTCTATCATTATATACAAGCTTAAGAAATTACTCATGAAAACTGTACCATCATAAGGACAAAATTCGAGTTTTTGTAAAGAATTCGTCTGCAAAATTGTAATTGTTTGAGGACTCGTCGATGTAGATACCGAGGCCGCAGGCTATATTTTTATACTAGTCGGCGTTAGTGGATTTAATTCATTTAGATGCTTGCTTATAAGTTTATAACATTTCTAATAATTAGCTTAAAACTGCCCATTTTCGGTTTCTAGAAGAGCTTCTAACGAGTCATTTTTCGCGGCGGTAATCGTGACTTTAAATTGAACCTGAACTTGTTGAAAACCCTTATAATACTCTTCTAATTTAAGCTGATACCCTTCTAAGTCATCGGTATCAGTTGCTGTTTTTTTCTAAGAAATTGATTAATCGCGTTACATTTCCCTTAATCACACCACGTGCGGCAATGAGGTTTGTTTTTTTCGTCAATGATTCGATAACTGATTTTTTAATTGAAAGATTTAAGATTGACTCTAATACCGTTGTGACTGCTTTTGTTCACTGCGATGATGCATTTTCACTTGTTTACGTGGTTGACGTATAAATGTTGAACAACACTGAATTTTCGTGATAGTCACAAATTGTTGATAACGCACTCTTTCACTTGCTTATATAATATTTATCACTGGTTATTTACCATCCCGCTTGAAGGATCATCTTGAGGCGTGAGTAGAAAATAAAAGGTGTTTATTGAAAGCTTACTTTCAGAAATACCCACATTACACGGTAAGTTAATGGGTTATATCCCCCATATTTTTGTTTTATTCCATTTTTTTATTGGCTTAAATCTTGCCAAAATAATCCTAGAATCAAAATTTACAACGCCCAAGTACCAATTTAAACTCAAAATTTTTTTAAATCAATTTTTTCCAAACAGCTTTGATGCTCCAAAATCACAATTTTCGCTTATTTTAGCGATGCTCGCTTTTTTGAATTTCGCGGCTTTGGAAATTAGTAGAAGTTACCTACGATCGATATCGTGTTTTAAATTTGAATTATAGAGGTCGCTACATGACATTATGATGGTTACAGCGTCTTTACAGCACGTGTTTACTCACACTTGCCCTGTGCTTAGTCGATCAGCCGTTCTCGTTGTTTACGTTGTTATTTTGAGTTTTACTTTACTTTTTAACTACGACTTATATTTACAAGTACTTAATTATGAGTGAAAAGGCGTACAGTGACCGCAAAGGCAGTAAAACAAGAAGTACAAGTACAAAACGGAGTATAATTAGTAATCGACGCCCGCTTAACCGCCATTCGTTTGAAGGCGATTCGGAGCACGTTAGTACCTCGGCTAAGAAATTGAAAACTACTGATTCAGACCGTGACCGCGATGTTGATAATAATTTCGGCTACTGTTTCATCAATTTTTTCGCTGTATTTACTGCTCTTTCTGAATTAGTAGTATGCACAAAATGTAATGGTGACGTGCGGTTTTTAGAGTCGAACAAGCGTGGACTAGGCTTCAAAATTATTGTGTCTTATTCGAACTGTGGTGATGCTTATTAACAGCTGTCCTGTAATAAATGGTCGTGCTTATGAGATCAACTGCCGTATTATTTTAGCTATGCGCATCATAGGCATAGGCATCAACGGTATAAAAAAGTTCTGCTCTATGATGGATTTTGCAAAGCCTGTTTTTCAAACAACTTACAGTAAGATCATATCTAATATTGCCACTGTTACTTCATCTGTTCGAATTATATCTATGAAAAAATCAGCGATTAAAGATAAAGAAATTTCTGTCGAACGAGGTGAAAAAGAAGGTCTCACGGTGTCAGCCGATGGATCTTGGCGAAAGAGAGGGTTTACGTCTTTGTTCGGATTGGTGACTTTGATTGGTTGGTACACTGGCAAGGTATTGGATGTGTGTGTAAAATCTAAGTACTGTAAAGTGAGTGAATATTGGCAAAAAAAAGAAGGTACTGCTGAATACGAAGAGGTATACCCTTCACACAAACAGAACTGTGATGCCAACCATGAAGGTAGTGCCGGGAAAATGAAGATCGACGCAGTTATAGAAATGTGCAAACGCTCAGAAAAACTTCATAATATCAAATATTTGAAATATATCGGCGACGGCGATTCAAAAACATATAAAGGTATAGTCGACTCAAAACCTTATAAAGATTTCATCGTCGAAAAAAAAGAATGTGTCGGACACGTTCAGAAGCGCATGGGAACGCGTCTGCGCAATTTGAAAAAAACAACGAAAGGTCTTGGCGGCCAAGGAAAGTTGACCGGAAAGTTAATTGATGAACTTTCTGTTTATTACGGACTTGCTATTAAGAGAAACTATGATTCAGTCGAAAAAATGCGGAATGAAATTTGGGCAACGTTACTTCATAAAATGTCGACGGTAATGCCGTCGGAGTAGACTCTTGATGTTCTTGGCAGCGCAGTACAGCGCTTGGTACACTTGCAACGTACGAGCACAAGAGTCCAATGCATGAGGATGTTTTTAACGCAATAAAACCCATTTATAATGAACTCAGCTCCGACAACCTTCTGTCACGCTGCTTGGGTGCGTATACTCAGAACAATAGCGAGTCGTTTAATGCTGTAGTGTGGTCAATTGCTCCAAAGACGATGTCAAGCGGTAAGACTATAGTTGACATTGCGACTGACGTAGCCGTTATTATCTTCAATGACTTAAAATTTTAACAGTAGCTTCAGTGTTTGAGTATCTAGTGAAGTACACACGATTTTAGCGATTAATTAACAAGAAAAGAAGTTATAAACAATTTAAGTCGATTTTTTTCGTTGAAAACACGATTTTTTGTTAAAACAATCGTCATTTTGCGAAAAAAAATTGTAAAAATATAATCATCTGTACTTCACTAGCAAAACTCATGTAGATAATAGAAAAAAATTGTTTTTTTTTGTTATAGGTGGAGTTGGACGAGACTTGTACTGCTCGCCGCGGAAGACCTTTTTGAAAAAGCCTTAATCTCAAATGTCCTTTAAAAAGAATATTTAACAAAGCCTTGTTTTTTAGAGCATAAGGGGGATATAACCCCTTAATGACGAAAAACTGATATGGCGATGATTTAAATGAAAGATTGATGATATGTAGATAATCACAAGATAAACAGGTCAATACTTCATATAAAAATTATAAAAGAAAATGATCGTCTTTAAAAAGTCAAATAGTAAGAATTAATTAGATATTGACTTTAAAGGACATGTAGCTACCTTCCAATGATTTTTTGAAAAATCTGAAAAAATTTGTGGATGAATTTTGAACCGAAAGGAACAGTATTTCACTTCAGCGTTTTGAAAAATGTAATGTCGGGAATTTTTGATCCATCCTAAATTTTATTCATGCACACTTAGCATGGCACTGGCCAGGGAAACATTTTACTTTATTTCCGAAACATAAATACTAAGAAATATATCGACGTCCAATTGTAATAACAATAACTCTTACCAAAGAAGTGACGAATACATTAAATTTGTCAGTCATGATTCCAACTTCTAATGCCTGGTAAAGAAGACTTTCTAGTATATCGTAGGAACAATCTATGACTACATTTTTTTCTCCAGATTCCTTTATTTGTTTTAAACTAGACCTAAACATAAAATAAGAAAATAATTACATAAAAAGAATAATATTTTCCCCTTTCATTATGATACAAAATGGTCATTATCACGACGAAATATGTTTTGAGTTATTAGTTTATGAAATAATACAATTCTTTATCACTTGATTATAAGCAAATCCTCAAATTTAGGGGATGTGCGGTAAAACGGTATAATTCGAGTTATACCGTTTCTTCAGGGATTGCATGAAATGAATCAGCAACTTTAAATACACCAAATAGTATATTGTGTACCAAGGGTGAAAAGTAGTATTTTTTTCCCGCGTGTAATTTTTGCAGTACGAGGCGAGGGGAGCAAGCAAGAGCCGAAGATGAGTACTACAATCACACAAAGGTAAAAAAATACTTTTCCATTTTTTTGATTTTGAGCGGGCAAACAAATTTTTCTCGCCCGCCGGCCGGCAAACAGCTGCTTTGCGCCCACTTTACAGGCACGAAAAAACGCGAAAATCGTGCGTGTATGACAAAAAATATATTTTTCTTATAAAAGTATGTGTAATCGAGCTCGCCACTCGGTCTGCGGCCTGCGGAGCTTTAAGCGCAGCTTTTTGCACGTAAGGTATGACCGGTAATGCTCGAAATTCGCGATCGCCTTTTTTTTTGTATTGCTCCCCGTTGGTTTGACATTATATTAAAAAAAAAAGAAATCTTAATTTATGTAGTTAAATAATAAAAGACACTCTAAAATCGTGATATATAAAAAGGGGACAAATTATTTATCAATAACTTGGAACAATGAGAGATTAATTGGCAAGAATGTCAATTCTGTTGTCTTGTTATGTTATACACTGCTTTAGATCTAAAGAACCGAGTGAAAAATGCTTTTACAATGTAGGTTTTAAGCTGGTCCGCCACTGATGTAACAAACATCTTTCTAATTTGTCCAAAAACATTAAAACTTTGGTAACTGGTTTTGTCATGATTAAAGGGGACAACAAATAAATTTTCGTTTACTCTAATGATCTCGGTTTTAGTGACATGATTGTGAAAAGTGTTAAATACAAAAAGGTTCTGTTTCTTTATGGGGCTAGTCTAGTTTCTCGGACGGAAAATGGAGGTGATTTTTCGGGACTCATAAAAAAAAACCATGCGGTCCAATATTTTAAAATTTTGAGGATATATTCAGATACTATTGACAAGTTAATACACAATTTCATGAAAAAATATCGACTGTAAGCCGAGTTATAGGCTTCGACGTCTAGTCGTCCAAAAATGAAGTTGGATAATATTTTTTTAATGAAAGAGAATGATCTCCTGTTGGTCCCATTGTATTACTGGGTCAGTATGGAGCCAGTACTACGTCAGTACTGGCGATTTGTTATGTTCTTCTGACGATTATTCGGAAACTACTGAACCGATTTGGATAAACTATTTTTTGAATAAAAGAGAATTATCCCATTGTGGTTCCATTATATAACTGGACCAGTATGGAGCCTGTACTAAGTCAGTACTGGCGTTTTTATTTTATGTTTGTCCTGCGATTATTCCAAAAAATACTTGACTGATTGGGTTGAAAATAATTATTTCAAACTTGCAGCTCTTTGCTTATTTCATTTTCTTTATCATTAATTATATTGCATATAATTATATTGATAATATAATTATATTGAATATAATTATATTGATAATATAATTATATTGAATATAATTATATAGTAAATAAAATAACCCAGAACTCACCACGTGGAGGTGGCTGCAATTCGAGTTCCATCCAGCTCCTACCCAACCATCCAGTCAAACGTAGGAACAGGAATGACGATATGACAATAATATAACGTGTTGTTTTTATATTTCATGCAGAGGAACTAGGAAAAATGTATGCCATCTCTGCGTGGAAGATTTCTAAATCCTTGCATTTCTTTCAGCGCTTTTGCATCGTGGGGATTTTTCAATAATTTATTCATATTTAGATCAGATATCGGTATACCACCTAAAGTTTTCACTCTACTGAGGGCTACGTAAGCTTGGCCTTTGGCAAATAATGTTTTGCCAAGCTCGATGACAGCCTTATTCAGTGTTACGCCTTGCAATTTGTGGACTGTCACAGCCCAACTCAGGATTATCGGGAGCATTCTGCACTCAACATCTACGTATCCTTTGGTTGCTTGGAATGTTGTAGTTACAGGTGCGACTGCGACTATACTATTACAATCTTTCGTTCGAGATCATGTTGTGTCATCGTCGAACTTAATGAACACTGCTTCCGGTAATTCCCCAGCTTCTAATTGATCTCTTCGCAGTGCTGGGCATTTGAACTGCTCTACTACTCCCATTGCTCCATTGACTAATTCATCTGAAATTGAAATATTGCGTCTAAGCATCACACGTGACCCTTTGGCTAATTTTATCGTATGCAGAAGCCCTCCGCAGTTGCTCATGTCCGCAGGAATTACGTTGCTTGGTGGCTTTCTTCCGTACGTCGCAGGCTCACGAGATTCATCGACTGCATTCATGACATAAATATGAGACGATTCGGCAATGATGTTGGTCATTTTCAAATTGTATTCATCGACCAATTTGATCGTTGGATAAATTCTAACCGCCGCACCATCTGCGAAATCTTCTGTTAATTCGACCCTTCTCCTTTCGCACATCAATTCTAACTGGGCGGTAGTTAGTTCGCCGAATCGCAAGTTGTTCAACAAATCTATGAACTCCACATCGTTCTGCTGTCTCAAATTAATGGTCAGTTCACAGAAAGAGAACTGATGCCATAGGTGGATTTCTGCTGCACACCACGATGGTTGTTCAAAACACCAGTGACCTTTTATTGGCGGAAGCTGCATGATATCACCGAACAGTAATATATTCACCTCACCAAATAACTTTTCATTGTGTTTGAATTCTTGCAGTCTCAGATGTATCATACGTAGAGTTTCATAAGAAACCATGGATATCTCATCTATTATCAGCCATTTGATGTAGCGCCATTTTCTTCTTTCTTGTTCGAGTCGTTGGCCTGTCATTTTCCGATACGTCATGGTCTTACCCTTTTCAATTGGCAGAGAAAAGACTGAGTGTAAAGTTTTCCCAACTATCTGGCAAGCAGCGACACCAGTTAAGGGGGCACACCACCTTTAAAATCTGAAACAAAAAAATTAATTAAGAATTTTTATTTTTATATTTATTTTAATAAGGGTTTTTTTTCCTCAAAGTATACATAAAAACCTACCAATTTGTATATTTTTTACCTTCGTTGGACCTTCTATGCCTCCATGGCAAACCAGACTGTTTTCGAAGACTTTAAGCACTGTCCGTAAGATTCCAAGTCTACGCATGGATGGATTGGGCTAAAAATTTATGGAAATACTCATTATAGTAGTACTTTTCATATGAGCGTAGGGATTTTGATTTGAACGAGTAGAAGTATTTTTTTATATGAACATTGTCAATATAACACTTATTTTTTAATAATTTTATCACTTTTATAGATGTAAAAAATTTTCTACTCGTTCAAATCAAAATCCCTATGCTCATATGAAAAGTACTACTATAATGAGTATTTCCATAAATTTTGAGCCCAATCTGTCCATGCGTTCACTTGGAATCTAACGGACAGTAAGCTGAAATTGATAAAAACAACATTTAGAGTTATTTAACAAATAAGTTACAAGTTCTAATAGATATAATTTATACTCATCTTATCAATTGCAACTACTTTTTTCTTCTTTTCAACGTAGCAGACAAATATCTGCAGCAGTGTACATCAATATTTTCCTCCTCCTTGAATAACCTGAAATGAAAAAAAAAACACAAACATGAATAAATTGAGTAAACTGTACTTATCATACTAAACTCTTGAGAGACACTTTCACACACTTCACTAAACTGCTTATTTATTTCATCAAAAGCCGATTGGGCAACTGGCTTGCATAGGTCCATAATCCCACAAAAAGTTGAAATGCCAGCGTGTCCATGTCCAAGTGCACGAGCAGACAGCACAGATCTTCTGTTCACTCCATATGCATTTCCTTTGGCTCCTACTTTGTTGCTGGAGTTGATCGCTGCTATTTCACCACACTTTGAGCACACAATATCTATTTTGAAACCAAACACAATATTTATTTTGAAGACCCTGCACACCAGATTCACTTAATTGAACACTGCCATGGCACCGATTACAACACAGAACACTTCTAAGTTTAGAGAATAAAATTGAAGTGTCAATGATTCTGTTTGTTGTATCATTGGTATCTCTAGCACTAGCTGTGTTTTGGAGTTTCCTCGCTGAGCTGGTGGATAGTCTTGGCTTCTTTTGTGAATCTTCCTTTTTTATCTCTTTTAGAATACATTTTCAAATTAGCTGTGTTTAGTAACAGGTGGTTTGTAAACATAAAACCAACTGTCAAAAGTAGCAAAAATGTACGGGTAAGGTCAGTCAAAAATTCGATCTGATTTATCGACCTTTATCTTGTGACGTAATGACATGTCACGTTACTCGTAATTCGCACATGCGCCAATATTACATATAACAACGCGCGAATATTTGAATATACAAGAATGGATCTTATTATATTATATTTTATTGCTTTATAACTAAATAAAATAATCAATCAAACATTTAGTTATAAATAATAATAAAATAAATAATAATTGATAAAATACCGAATTTACGCAAAATTGGCAAAAAAGCTGTCTCAGAATTTATATTGTAACTTTAAAAGGAATTATGATATCTTAAAACGGTTTTCGGGAGCTTATTCTGCGGGAAATTTCCTATAAATAAGGTAAATAAAAAAAAAACGATTTTTTGACAATTTAAAGGCGGTTTGCTCCCTTAAAGCAGCAACTTCGACAAAATGTGGTTTTGCCAACATATCAACTGTAGGGCCATAACAACGTTTCACGTGTTCACCTACAGTTTCATCACCTCTTATATCTTTTTCGATAGCTATAGTAACTTAGCCAAAAAGCTCTTTTTGTTGCACGTTTAGACTTCTTACGCCAGCAACAAATACATCATCAGGTATTCCTGCAATTTCATCCTCGGCCAAACAAAAATCATCCGGATCATATATTATTTGTTCATCCGCATGAATCACAGGTTCGTCATTGTTTACTTCATTTGTAGCTTTACTTACAACGTTAAAGGCTGCGGCTTGGGTCAAAGTCTGCTGAATGACCTGTTCCACGTGAGCAAACTCTTCTGTATTTAAGGGGTAACACTACTCTAGGATTTTCAAAAATTCGATTTTTTTTCGGCTTAAACAATACTTTAGGGTCATAAAAATAATATGCAATTGGACCTATAGTGTCAAATAATTTTTAAAAGGTTCAAATATCGATTTTTAGGCAGCGCCTCGGGCCGCTGGCTGAGTGCATGTAAAACTTTAAACGCGTTTTTCTCGAAACCGTTTTTCTCAAACTGGGAGAACAGATTATTCGTAAACTATTGCATGGATTGGATTGAAATTTTTACTGTAGCTTCACAAATAGATTCTCTAAAGAAGTACGTAGCCGTTTTTCGATTGAATTTAAATTTTCTTTTTTATAAAGAATTTACATCGTTTTTTTTTCAGCAGTGTACCATTTCTATAAAAATTGAAATAAAAAAAACCCTACGTTCTTCCAAAGTTAACGTTATATAGATTAAGAATTTCTTTTGTTTTTTGTTCCAGGTTTCATACTTTACGAGAAAAGTGTTCTCCCGTTTGGAGGTTTGAGAAAAAGGCTTCTCACGAGATTCGCTGTATAGCCGCCATTTTGTATTTAAATGTAAAAAAAAACATATTTTTGTACCTCAATATATGTATACTAAACTCTCAAAAAAGAAATTTGATCCCTTCTTTCCTACTCTTGTAAAAAATCGTACAAATTAGGTATTTTTTCGGGCCGCTAGAGTGGTGTTACCCCTTAAATTTCCAAGAAAAGGTCTCAGTTCATGTTGTCGTCTAATGAAGCAGGCTTCTGCAGACTCGTTCTCCAGTAGAAGTTCGTTTTCATTTCGAAACGGTATATGACAGACAAGTAAACTGTAGTAATAACCCTCTTTGTCATTGTTCAGCGTATAATACCGAGGGTGCAGCACAGCTGGTTTGCTTCTTATTCGCATGCGTGTACGATTTGTCAGAGTTATATACCTCAAACTTTCTTCCTCGATATTTTCATTAAGTTCCATCTCCATCATCTTCTGTCCAAACTTTATTCGACACCGATTCGTCTCTGACAGCAAATCCAGCCAAGCTTAAACCTTCAAGTTCATCTGGTCTCTCGATGTAGCGATAGAAAATGTTATTAAACGTTGAAGCTTCATCAACTTCCAATTGTAAAATTCGAAATCTTTCATCGGGCTTGCAGCAATTTACAAACACAGCCTTCCGTGAAGACATTTTCAGTGGAAGGTGACACAGTCTATAAGCGCATTCTGGAGCACTGACTAACCGCAAAGAAAGAATGGCAATTGATGCGGAAAATAAATGATTCCATACAGTTCCACCTCGTCTTTTAGCCTTCTGTATCGCTTCTTTAACGACATCGAAACGTAATATGCAACGGCAGTGATAGAACCGCATGGTTGTATGTCCATATTTCCTTCCCAGAGAGTCAGAAGATCAGGATTATAATTATTTCCCAAGATTTCATCCGTAGTACTGCGTAAGATGCAAAAAAGTCCGTTATTTGCAAGAGTTTTATCAGGACCCAGAGACACTGTTTGATCACTAACTGGTCTGGGAAATCCGAATCGGCAAGTACAGTTGTTGCGGTCTTTGTAACAAGTAGCAGTGTGTTTGTGCATTTGTCGTAATACTGCGTCGCCAGAATCCAATGAGCAAGACATAACTTTGTCAATCACATCCATGCCCTGTCTTGTAGCAAAATCAGGAACATTTTCACACCAGACCAACATATGCAAGTGAGGGCTTCCTCTGTTCTGAAACTCTATTCTGTACCAGATAGAGCACCACTCAAACACTCAGGGTTATTTTTCAAATATCGAATTAGTGCATTCACTCGTACCATAAATTGCCTTGCGACAATTACTGGGTATCGTTGAACCAAAGACAGTCTTTCAGAGAATGTCAGGCTTTTGGCTTCGTTCAGATTACGACTCGCAGCAATAAGAAATGCTTCCAGCATATCCAACCAATTGAAGTCATTGCAAGTGAAGGCTAGAAACCATGTAGGAGCTCTCAGGCTTCTGACCATTGCAATTAATTCCGAGCAAACCCGTCTCCAATACGATACAGATCAACTTATGTTTCGCATAATGAGATGCATGTTATCTATCAAACCCTGAGGTGTGTGATCTCCTTGTCGCATTCTACATGATACGGATACACTATCTTTAGCACGAAAGTATTCAACAATAGACAAAGTAAAGAAAAGGTAATCAGTTCGCTGAAATCGTCTGTCACTACCCATAACGCGTGCTTGGAAATAATCTAAGGGGGTTATGGTGATTTCTCTCTGCTCTCCGAGCCCATTTTTACCATCAGGAAAAAGAAAATACCAATCAAACTCTTCCATGCGTCGTTCTCTCTCAATATTTAAAGGCGGTGCTGTTTTTCTTCGAACATCGACTAATCTCACTTGGTCATCGTCTAAATTACCATTATCGATAGTAATAACACTTTCGACGTTAGGTATTCCATCATCTGTCGAGTGAAGCATATTTGTAGTGAAAACAACTTGGATTTCTGAGTTTTCACCAATACAATCTGCTGCTCTAATAGATACTTCATTAACACCCTTTTCGATTAAGGGATAATTTCCATCTTCCGTCAACCGGGTTTCAAATGAGGTATCTTCTTCACGTTGTTCAATCTGTATATTTTCTGGTGTTATCTCTAACGGAGTCAAGGTATATATATTTAAAGTCTGTACATTACCAGTTTTCATGGACAAGTTTCGACGTATGGTTTCAAACAAACTCCGAATATTTGTAAAACGCATACAACAAGAAACTCCTCTTGTTGGTGCTTTGTAGCCTTTGGGGCCTATCCAATGAGAATCAAACATCCAGAAATAAGTAACGTCAGCTTGATTATTACGATATAAAGCAATTGATGTTAAGTAAGTATTCCATAAGTATGTTCAGAAAAAAAATGGTTAGAGCATTTTTCAAATTTCTGAATCCAGCATCAGTATCATCATTAATTAGATGGCCGTTCGAAGCAAGTTCATCACAAACATGGATATCAACATTGCGATTGTTACACGTAGTATGAGATTGCAGTTCTGTCACCCTCAAATACTCTGTATTTGCTACCACTGAATTAGGAGCGATTCGGTCCGCTACACATTCTCGATAGAACCTATCTCCCCACAGGAGTACATAGTCGATATCACTTATACACCAGTTATTCGGGTCGAGTAGACAGAATGCAATGCAAGCAATTGCTGCGATTGCTGTACACTGATTTCCATGAGAACTGATATCAACTCTGTCGCTGGCTTGATGGAATGTACCACGCAAAATTGACACATTCTCCGACAAAATTACGTATCTACTATTCGAATCGGGTGGTACCCCTTGAAAATCATTTTCTGGATTCCTAATTACAGGATCATCAACAACTTCTGCTAGTTGAGCTACGTCAATATTATCGAGGAAGAATGAAATCATATCATGATACAGAGAATTGTTCTTCATTAACCACTGTAAGGCTACTTTTAATTTATCAATATCGACTTTCAGTTATCTTATGCGCTGTAGACTTTCCAGACTATCCGCGACTATAACAATTCCAGCTTGACTTAATTGTAGCGGAAGCGGCTCAGCCAATTCAACGACGTCTTGCGCAAATAGAATAACTTGCCCTCTGCATCAATCTTGACCGAATCGATGGTGAACTTTGATGATTTTTAGATGAGGCGCAATTCGACTGAGAAGTCTTCGCTCAATATCCGATAAATTGACCAATTCCTCAGGCATAGATGATGTTTCCATTTTATTCAAAAAGGCTTGAGATGGAATTTTTCGTTTCTTAATATTAGTTGTACATCAAGAGCAGGCTAAAACAGTTCCCAATTCCACTAGATCTGAAGGTATGATAGATGACAATTGAGTTGTATTCAGATTCCACCGTTGTTGTGGATATACAGTCCTTTTACATATTGCACAGGGCACGTCGCAAAATATGTTGATCGCCTTCTTAAAATTCGACGTATCAAATGAACTTCTTTTCTTGCTCTTTGTGTTACGGGTTATTTGTAAGCGACGTTCTCTTTCTTCGGAACGCTTCTTTGCAAGCCGATTGTGAATCAAGGAGAGACGTTGTTCTCGTTCTTCGAGAGCCTGGTTTGGAAGCCGATTGTGAATCAAGGAGGGCCGATGCCCTCGTTCTTCGGCTGTCTCGTTTGCAAGCCGATTGTGAATCAAGGAGAGACGATGTTCTCGTTCTTCGAGAGTCTCGTTTGCAAGCCGATTGTCAATCAAGGAGAGACGATGTTCTTGTTCTTCGAGAGTCTCGTTTGCAAGCCGATTGTGAATCAAGGAGAGACGATGTTCTCGGTCTTCGAGAGTTTCGTTTGCAAGCCGATTATCAATCAAGGAGAGACGATGTTCTCGTTCTTCGAGAGTCTCGTTTGCAAGCCGATTGTCAATCAAGGAGAGACGGTGTTCTCGTTCTTCGACAGTCTCGTTTGCGCGCCGATTGTGAATCAATGACAGACGATGTTCCCGTTCTTTGGGAGTTTCGTTTGAAAGGCGTTTTTTGATCAATGATATATGGTGTGTTCGCTCTTCTGTTGTTTCATTTAGTATTCTCCGGTGTACTCGGCTAAGTCGGTGTTCTCTTTCGGATTCTGTCTCTTTCGATAATTTTGAACTCATATATTCTCGCATCCGGTACAGTCTTTCAACGCGTTTGCTAGGAGATTCCTCGCGACGAATGTCTGCCATTTTCTTCTTTGCTCGAGAAAGGCGTTCAGATTTAGCCTCTTCCGTTTCGTGAAAAGCGGTCTTTTCTCTTACGTGCAGCATCCTTTGTCAGTTGACTCACATTACAATATAAATTGAATAAAACTCAGCCCTTACAACTAAAAACTCTGAAATAAAATTTTTTTTTGAAAAAAACGAACTGACTTCGAAAAATGCACTAAAGAGTGTGAAATAATTCACAAAAATGTTTTCAAAGTTGGCGCCGAATTACAAATGGACATATACCGTCACCTCTTTTTGTTTCATTGGGAATCTTATTCTTGACTAATTGTTTGATAGCACATTAAGATTGTCTTGGGGATAATACATAAAAGCTAGCGCCAGCAGTTGCCGGTCATCTAAGCAAACGTGCTTGTTATTTCCACTTTCAAATTGTTTCTTTTAACTTTAAATAATTATTATGTTAGTTCAAACCATTGACTATAAATATTTATTATTGGTTTAATATAAAAATGTAAGATATCGAAGCTATAAGTCGAAATAAAAAAAGCACTTTGACCGAATTTACTCCACATCAAAGGGTAATACCGGTCAGCCTTGGTACAATTCCGATCACTATTAGAAAGTTACTTTTATAGGTGAAAAATTTCTTTAAATCAATTATATGAACTTTCATATGATCCGTCGCATTATTATTCCCACTTACATAGTGAAATATATAATAGCATAACCACTGTTCAATCAAAAACACTTAAGCAAAGTTACCCTACCTGAGAGCGCAGCGAAATGTTTTCTTAGCCTCACTTTCGGAAGCGTCATATAAATAACATTGTGACCGGAATTACCCCCATTCTGCTTAGTAATTTAAATTGAAATGACAAAAAAATAATAGGTTTATACTCTTTTTTCATGACTACTTCATATTCTTAGATTCTTCAAATTAATAAAGATGCAGAAAATAACTGCATAAAGCAACAAATAATATGCATAAAAGCTTATTTTATCGACCAGATTTCTTATGAGAAATGTAGGCCTACACTTTAATTGTGTATAATTCCTTAATAAAACTGAATAGAAGGTTGTTTGGACATTAGATTAATTGCATTTTATGTTGCGTTTAATATACTATTCGAATTATTACCTAAAAATGTTTAGATTATTGAAAATAAGGGTGACCGGAATTAGCCAGTGACTGACATTACCCCGTTCTCCCCTATTGTTCAAGCGGTTACCAGCTGGTTGAGCAAAGGATACACCCGCTTGATCAATAGCGGAAAACGGGGTAATGTCAGTCACTGGCTAATTCCGGTCACCCATATATATATATATATATATATTATGAAGCAAAGGAAAAGACGATATAGAGAAAAGATGGTGCGAATTTTCCAAGAGACGGGCCAAGGCCTTGGTCTGCAAGACAAGGATCAGCCCGCTTGGAGAATAAGACCATTTTCCAAGATTTCGATTGGCGGGACGACAATCTGAGAAAAGCGGGGATAATGTAGTCCTCGTGCCATGACATTAACGTTGTTATGTTGTTAACATATTACTATATATATAAACTGCTAGTCTGTTATGAGCCGTGAACCGTGACGGTTAAGAGTAATGACTTATGTATAAAAGTATGTATTACCATTTCGCTATCTGAATGCAGGTCACAACAATATCACAAAAATTTCTTTTATCTCGATTTCCCAGAAAATCCCAGAGAAATTGAGATTAAAAAATTTTTTTTTTATATTTCTTTGGGAAAACAGTTTTTCTTGGTATGTAGAATGTATGTGAATTTTTTCAGATTTTTCGAAACCTTAAATTCAAAGTTGATCAAGGCTAAATATGGGAACGTAGTCATTTTTTACGTTTTTTAGCAGATTTCAACCTCTACTTATTTAACAAAAAATAGCAACAAGGTATTTTTTAGCAAATTTTCTAAATTTTTCATAAAAATGGCGTCCAAAAAATTTAAATGCCCCTTTCTATTACTTACATTTATTTTAATACTTAAACCCCGGAAAAACTGGGTTTGATCATTCAAACCATTACCTCAAAAATCATGAAGATAGCTTTTTTCAGTATAAAAGTGACTATCAGAGTCGAAAAATGGCAGAAGTGCAATATTTATATAAAAAAAATCAGAATAACATGAAATATTAATAAAAAAAATTATTAAAATTCTCATTTTAGCAATAAAGTCATATTTAGCTTCAAACAACTTTAAATATATCGGTTAAAAATATCTGAAAAAATTCACAACTATTTTACATACTAAAAGGAACATTTTTGCCGAAATAAATGTTTCTTTTTTTTTGTTCTCGATTTCCAAGAGAATTATTCATCCATATATATATATTCTTGAATTTTCAAAAGATAACCCTTTTTATGTATAAATGGTTATATATTATATATAAATAACTCTCTGGTAAATCGAGAACAAAAGAAAAATAAAAATATTCCTCTTAGTATATTAAATAGTCGTGAATATTTTCAGATTTTTTTAAGCTCACATATTTAAAGTTGTTTGAAGATAAATATAACTTTATTGCTAAAATGTGCATTTTAATAATTTTTTCACAATATTTCATGCTATTTTGATTGTATTTATATAAATATTGTACTACTGCCATTTTTCAACTGTACTTTCGTATTGAAAAAAGGTATCTTCATGATTTTTGGTGTAATGGTTCGGGTGATCAAACCCACTTTTTTCAGGATTTAATACATATTTCTATGCAATAATTTATTAGTTTTTAAGATATTACACTTTTTGCGATGAAGAAAATATAAGGCTCTCCCTTGGAGGGGTCGTGCCTAAAAATAATAATATAACTTATTATGTTGTATATAAGCACAATGGGCATGGCCTGAGTACTGGACCGGCACGTCCCCGAAAGAGGCCGCCAGTCTACCCCGCCCCTCTTACGAAATGTTGTATATAAATTATCTGTTATATTTTTGCTATAATGTAATCGATATAACTGTTAACTAAGAAGGCGACTTGCAGGTACTGACTGAAGGACAGTACGATGCATTCGATATAGCAATTAAAAGCGAGCGATGAGCATGTATCATGATCATTCAATAGAATAATAAGAGACTAGTCAAGATTACGAAAGTAACCATTTTATTTGCTAGGTAAAGAACAATATGTAAAAAGTCAGTCTGATCAAATCCTTTCGGACGTAGAAACAATAAATAAATGGATCGTATATATGTGAATAACTATAAAAACATATTAATCCGGACATAACAATTGATGACAGCGGTGGGATGATTTAGTGAGGACTATTGAAGTAAAGTTTACATAACATATTAATTACGTTTCACATGGTTTTAAAGACTTTTCTGTCTATCTGGATTGTGGCTTCTCCCCGTTTTCCTCTATTTTTTAGGCTCTAGCAGCACCATGTAGACGAAAAAAAATTTTTATTTTATATTATGAAAAACAACGTTTCGGGTGTCTCATACACCCTTCTTCAGGTATAAAAAAAAATAAAAACCAAGTTTACTTATAACTAGGTTCTTATCGATAGAAGGCTCGCTTTCCCATGTGCCACACCGTTAAAAAACCCTTCTAGATAGAATCCAGATCTCTCTGACTAATTATCCTACATTACCATAATACTTGGCTTTGCTTTTTATCTAACAAACTATATTGCTGTAGATAGTGAATGCTCCCAAATAAGTGTAAAAATAGTAGTGTTTAAAAAGTGTGTGTTATATTGAGATTAATATATATAAGTGTTAGTGTATATAAATAATATTATAAATAAGTGCTCCGCAAAATTGTGCCCCAACAACATGACACCAAGAATCCGTCTAGAGAGATCTGAATTCTATCTAGAAGGGTTTTTTAACAGTGTGGCACATGGGAAAGCAAGCCTTCTATCGATAAGTACCTAGTTATAAGTAAACTTGGTTTTTATTTTTTTTTGTACCTGAAGAGGGGTGTCTGAGACACCCGAAACGTTGTTTTTCATGATATAAAATAAAAAATTTTTTTCGCCTACATGGTGCTGCTAGAGCCTATAAAGATATAAATGAATAATGTTGAATAATATTTGATAAATTATAACAAAAAAAAAATTATTTAAAGAATATTGAAAAAAATCAAATTATGATAAATAATGACAAATAAATATGTCCCAATCTGGAATACCAGTAACTACCACTACTTGCTATTATTTTTTATTATTTGCTATTATCTATCGTTATTTATTTTTATTTGATTTTATTATTCATTATCGCTTGCTGTTTATTAATATCTTTCATTATTTGTTGTTATTTTTTATTATTTCCTGCAATTTAAAAATACTTCCACCAGGGATTGAAAATATGATTTATCCATTTTTTCAGGGGAACATCAGAAATCAACCCAAGAACCATTGAGTATAGGATCTCAATCACAGTCAAGTGAAGTAACAGATTCTTCACCTCATCTGCCTAAATCTGGGTCTGTATATTCTGTACCGCATGGACGATCATATGTAAACCAATCTGTTAGAGGGTCCATAGATGTGATGACACCAGAAGTAGTAGCAGCTTTTGATAAATGCAAGATTTCTTACAGAAATTCAGTCTTTATAATAGGCACAGTTGCAAATGCATTAGGTGTCGATATAGAAACTTTAATACTCGACAAATCATCCTTCAACAGATTGCGGGCTGAAATTCGAAAAAAGAAAGCTGAGAAAGTAAAAGAATTACTGATGGATAAATCTATACCACATTTGATCGTGCACTGAGACGGGAAACTTATTTCAGACACGATAACATGTAAACAAATTGATCGTTTACCCATCCTGATGTGCAGTGGAAACATTGAGAAAATTATTAATGTGCCTGGATTAGAAGACCAAAAAGGATCAACGATAGGTAACGCTGTTTATCAAGCATGTGATGACTGGGGGCTGACACATTTAACGCAAGGTATGTGCTGCGATACAACCCCAGCGAATTTTGGGCGCAGATCTGGTGCAGCAGTAATTTTAGAGCAATTGATTGACAGAGATTTGTTATATTTCGCGTACCGTCATAATAGCTTTTGGAGTAAAAGTACCTGGTATGAATGGACCAAATGTACTAATTTTCCAAAAATTTAAAAAGGAATGGTCTACCATTAAATCGGCAAACTGTGAAAACGGACTGGGTAAATTAGAACCATTATTACAAAATAAAATCCCTCACATAGTCAGTTTCATAAAAGAGTACATACAAAAGCAACAACCTAGAGATGACTACAAAGAGTTGTTGGAGTTAAGCTTATTATTTTTGGGCGTTGCGGATGATATACAGATTCGTAAGCCTGGAGCATGCCATCACGCTCGTTGGATGGCAAAAGCCATTTACTCTCTAAAAATATTTTTACTGAGAAAGGCATTCAAATTAAAAAAGCACGAAGAAAACAACTTTTACAGCATATGTAAATTTGTTGTTTTTGTGTATATCGAACCATGGTTTACATCACCTTTGGCAGTTGCAGCACCCAATAATGATCTGAGATTATTAAAAAATTTAATTGAGTATGAGTCAATCGATGCTAATATTTCAAAAGCTGCTTTAAATAAACTTGAAAATCATCTATGGTATTTATCTCCTGAAATATGTGCTCTTTGATTTTTCGATGAAATAGTACCAGTTAGCGTAAAACAAAAAATGGTTGAAGCATTGCAAACTAAGCACATTGAAAATGACATTGATACTCCAAAAAATTTAATGTTTCTGCAATTGGCATGAAGAGATTGCTGAACATAGAACTTGATTATTTTATTAATAGCCAAAGTTCTTATTTCTTTGAGAGGTTTGGGTTAAACATATCATTTTTAGCTCAAGACTGCAGTACGTGGAGTATGAATAAATCTTTTATTGAAAGCCGAAAGAAAGTTGTAAATATTAGAGTAGTCAATGATTGCGCTGAGAGAGCTGTGCACTTAACTCAAGAGTACATCAATGTTTTAACACACGATGAAGTTCAAAAAAATCATTTAATCCAAGTCGTTGAAGAATTCAGAAAAGAATTCCCTGATGCGAACAAGAAGACAATAATTAAAAAACTGAAAACAAGCAATTAAATATTATTCTGTATATTCTGTGAAAATCAATGTTTAATTGTATACAATAAATTTCATTGACAAAACACTAAAACGACGTTTAATTATTTTGTATAAATCTTTAAATGAAGAATTTACGAACAAAGAGATCATTGCGGCATTTCATTGATTTTTTTTTCAGAGATCCGAGTAAATTCTAAGAAAATTTGTATTATAAAGTCTTTATGCACCCATTCACAGATTTGATACTTTGATTTTTTGGCCAATTTCAAACGGCCATATCTTCGGTTCTAGAGGGGATTGAAAATCGTCCAAAAAACGAAATTGTCGGTTTTGAACTCTACTTTCAGAATATACTAGTCTGATAACTCAATGTAAAGCCGATTATAATTAAAAACGCATAAAGGTGAAAAAAAATCTGCTTTTATCGGTATTTTTTTAAGTTTTGGACGCTATATTTGGCTCAAATTTTATTTTCCCGGCTCTAGAAGATTACTGAATATACTTTATACATTTTACAAACATGTTACATGATATTTATGCACATTTAATATATTTAGGAGCCCGGAAAAAATTTTTACATAGCAAAAACGCGTATAAATGCGGAAAAACCGTTTCTTGAAAAGTGGCAGGGTCTAGACCCTTTTTTTGGGGGGCTTTCTCGGTGTATTTCCTAGTTTTCGGTCATAACCAATACATCTGGGGGATGGGAGCCGACCTAGCGGCAATTTAGGAATTAAGGGACATCCTAATATATATATATATATATATATATATATATATATATATATATATATATATATATATATATATATATATATATATATATATATATATATATATATATATATATATATATATATATATATATATATATATATATATATATATATATATATGTGTGTGTGTTGCCATTTCGCTATCTGAATCCTGGTCACAACAATGTCACACAAATTTTTTCAAATAGAGAAATAATAACACATCCTTAACAAACTGTTTATATATATATATATATATATATATATATATATATATATATATATATATATATATATATATATATATAGTAATATGTAAACAACATAACAACATTAATGCCGTTGCACGAGGTCTATATTATCCCCTCATTTCACAGATTTCTGTATTTTAGTTGTTTTTTTTTGTTAATTTGATTTTTGTTGTTTTCTTTGTTCTTCTTTTTATTACTATTATATATATATATATATGTATATTTTTTAAAAGAAAATTGTTTGTATGATTTTAAACGTGATTTGAATAAACTCTTTGCGTTTTTTTTCTGTGAGAAAGAGATGGGATGGTGGGTTCGTCCTCCTGGAGGGGGAGTCGGGTATAGTCGATTGGCGATCACAGTTTAGCGTGCTTGGTTTCCCTCTCCCTCGTGCCGAAGGTCCACCTGTACTTCGCGTCTCGGCTGGTCTGGTGGCGGGGGTGGAGTCGCGCAATGTGTAGGGGTAATTAGGTCACACTGGCCCATAAAGAACCTAGTATGTAGGCGAACCATCCATAGATTGAGTATAAGGTGTAAAAATGTAAAATAATATCTACTACAAATTTTATCAGTCTCGCTATCATAAACATTTCGATTATCCCTGCGGACGCGGAGTCGAAAGTTAAAAACTCGTCCATATTCTACTCAACGTGCTGTCTGTTAACCTAGTTAAAGCGTCCTCATCAAAAAGTCGTGCTGCCGATAGACCGTCCATTCTAGTGCTATGCCCTGACATGCTTAAAGCTATTGAATTTAACATAGCTGGCTTTTCAACTGGAAACATTAGATGTTGGCGTAATGCTTGAATTTGTTCGGGAGTATATATTCCGCTCTTCGTTAACTCTACTTGGTCCGTATAATTCCAACGATGTTTCGTGTTAGGTTTTAAAATAGTAGGTGACTGCCCTATTGTGGTGCCCCGCGGTAATACGGAAAACCAGTCCGTCTCCAAAAGAAACATAGGCGGTATCAATTGATTACGCGGAATATTAGTGCCGTAGTGCTTTAATATGTGCGTACGCGGGGATAAGAAAAGATTTTTGCCGTCTTTCCTTACTGGTAATTTCTGGTAGCAAGTACTGTCCTCCCATCTATGTACATCTACCTGTATGCATTTCATTAGGTGTACTACCTCGCCTGCTACTACCCCCATATATCCTGCTCCTTTCGTAATTTGATACACAAAAAGGTCGGGTGCTGTAGAGGCTATACTTAGCGCATTCGCTATTACCCGTTTCTCGAGCTCGCATTTTTGTAAAATTAAATCCAGATATAAAGCTTTTATTTGTCCCTTAATATGTTTCTCGACATACACGAATTTAGAATTTACATATGCAAAAATATTCAAATTATTTATTGAGGGTACTTTTATTGTTTTAAAATTTTCTGTTGATGGTCCCTCAAGAAAAAACAATTTTGGACGTTCTGTTCGTATTAATTAATAAGAACAGACCGGAACTGTCCCTATTGATACAAAGGCGAATGCTATTTCGCTAGATTTCATCATATATACCGAAAATCTTTCATTCCCCTTTTCTACTATCTTACTTACATATCCCGCGTATATTTCGGTGTATTTTTCATGCACGCACGACGTTATCGGGAACAGGTCCCAGAAAGCATAACCGTCCTCCACGTCTATATACTGGTCCTGATTAAGCGCGCAATGAGTGCCTGATTTTAAAATAACCTCGTTTGAGTTTACATTCACTGACGCATCATATTCCTTTAACGTAATAGTGACGTAGCCCGTTACCGTTGCGTCGTAAAAAACGCCATATGGGTCCGAGTATGTGCCCGCGTTACTGTGGTCTCCTGATTGTTCGATTTTTCCCACAAAAGTCATTGGATGCACGGTAGTTGAATTTATTCTTAGATTACTTATTAATTTGTCGCGGATCTTATTTGCTCGATATACGTGCATTCTTTTACATTCTTCAGTGGTTCTCCCGTTTAAAAACTTAAATTCGCCCCGCGCTTTGTCTTTGCTATGTGAGAATGCACCGCATAACTTAACATTTCTCTTAATTTCTACTTTACAAAGCCTCACGCGTGTACTTGAAAATTCATTCAACTGCAGCAGCCGCACGTATATTTTCGTGGTATTTACTTGGGGAATTGGTATATCGCATTCGTCGATATTAATCAATAAGAAAGTTGTTAGATTCGAGACTTGTTGTGAGCATTCATAGGCGATTATCGCGTAGCTGATTCTTACGTAAAGTAGAGTGTATGCTGAGACACGAACCAGTTGAAAGTTATGTTTCATTTGTAAATATTAATTTATGTTATTATTTTTCGACAAGGGTTTGTTTATCCATTTAATCGTACGACTTCTACCAATTTCTATTAATAGCAATTCGCGATGCTATATTATCGTTTTTTTCCGCGGTCGGTTGTGTTGGGTCAGCTTGACATACAATAATGCTTTATGTTGCGGCCGCCTTGATAGACAAAACCTTTTGTATGGGATTTCGGGAAAGCGCGTCGGCCAGGTTTGTCTTTCCTGGCCTGTGCTCTACCTTGAAGTCATATTCTGCTAGCATCATCCACCAGCGTGTAATTCCAGAATTCGTATCCTTGTGCGTTTGTAACCACACCAGGGATCTATGGTCGGTAACTCAGGTAAATTTTTTTCCGTAGAGATATGGCCGAAAATGGTTTATATTATATACTACGGCTAAACCTTCTTTGTTGAACGTGTCCCATCGTTGTTCAACGTCCGTGAGAACTCGCGACACGTACGCGACTACGTTATTGTTGTTAATAGTTCCCGTCGTAAGCACGCCGGCCACAGCGTAGCCGCCCGCATCTGTTATTAAGTTAAAGTTTTCTGTGAA
Organism: Gastracanthus pulcherrimus; assembly: GCA_949152435.1. Taxonomy (NCBI): domain Eukaryota; kingdom Metazoa; phylum Arthropoda; class Insecta; order Hymenoptera; family Pteromalidae; genus Gastracanthus; species Gastracanthus pulcherrimus. The sequence goes on from OX424573.1 coordinate 106,665,951, forward strand.
ATCTGGGAATACAAGAATCGGATGCTCGCATAATTTATTGCGTAAAAATTCAAAAGCCCTTTGGGCTTCCTTTGTCCATTTAAATTCCACATCGTCTTTTAACAAATGCGTCATCGGTTGAGTAACTTTAGCGAAATTGTAAATGAAACGTCTGTAATATCCCGCTAAACCCAACAAATTTTTAACATTCTTTTTTGACCGCGGAACTGGGAATTCTTTGAGTGCCTCTAATTTTCGTGGATCCGGGCGCACGCTACTTTGCGAAATTAAATGTCTCAAGTAAGTTACTTCCGGCTTAAAAAATTCGCATTTTTCCGGATGTAATTTTAGGTTTGCATCTCTCAATTGCGCAAACAAATTATTTAATATACTAACATGTTCAACTAATGTTTTTGAGTACACAATTATATCATCGATAAAACAGAATAGTTCTTTATTTAGCGTTTTTGTCAGTGCAATTGAGAGCATTCTAGAGAAAACCGCCGGCATTGTGCGTAAATCGACGCTCCATTAAAATGATAAAGGCCACCACATATTGCGAATGCTGTCTTGTGACGATATTGTTCGTCTATCTCAATTTGATAATAGCCAGATTTAAGATAAAAAAACTGAAAAATATTGGGCTCCGCCTAATTGGTCTAAAATTTCTGTTATATTTGGTATTGGTCGTCTAACGTTTTGCTATTAAGCTTACGATAATCTATTACAATACGATATTGCTTATTCCCCTGCAAATAGTCCTTTTTTGGTACTAAATAACACGAGCTAGAATAGAAAGAGGTTGAAGGTTCAACTATTTCGTTTTTAAGGAGATCGGTGACCTGCTTTTGGATTTCTTCCTTATGCACGGGTGGCAATCGGTATTGTTTGGTGGTTACCGGAATTTCGTCGGTGGTAGATATTGTGAGTTTAAGGATAGAGGTAGCGGAAAGTTTTTTGTCCTCCAAATAAAATATGTCACTGAAAATATGTATAAGCCTTTCGATCTCGGCCTTTTCCTTCCGTAATAAATGGTCGAGACGAAGCGTACCGTTTGCTGCCTCCGCATGCCCGGGGGTTCCTTGCCTCACCTGCAAAACTCTAGTTTCCGCTGTCGGGCTTTCTATTTTCTTACCCTTCAAAATACCTTTTACCTGCTTTAATACTTTTATTACACTTTCGAAAATGTGTATCATTTATGCGTTGCCTCTCTAAATACAAGCAAAAGTTATTTAAAGTTTTTCTCAACTCTGTTTGTACTATATCGAATTTTGCATGTATTGCTGTAAATTAAAGTATTAATTTAGTTGCATTTTCAATTTCTTGTTTATGTTTCAGTAATTCATTATTATTTTTGTAGAGCTGTCGTTTAGTAACTTTTGTAAAGCACAGATTCTATTAAATATATTTCCCTCCTCCATCTCGTCCTCATTGATTCATGAGTGTGGAAAGGCGGAGTTTGGACTGTTGTGTACGTGGTGCTCAGGATTAAGAACAATGGCGTTGGTTTCCGTCTTTGTTTCGTCGTAGTGACAGGGAAAGTGACAGTTTAAGAATTGCGTCATTGATTTTTGGCTTTAAATAATTCTTTCAAGATTTTATTTTGCTTTTCTGGTAAAAAAGAATTTCTCTCCGTCCTATTTTTACTTACTTTAATTTTATAAGGATATGATATATGTATAGGACTTCGATCTTAATGGATAGTCATTAGAACACTCTCTGCGTTAGCCTTCATTCGAAAATTCTCATGGGTTTTGCTTGGTTTTTTAAATAAGAAACTCTTTAGGCTTCTCATTTGATTAGGATTGGGTAGGGAATCTGTGGATTCCCCATTTGATTAGTGTATGATAGAAAAATCTGTGGATTTTCAATTTGCTTAATGTATGATGGAAAATTCTGTGGATTCCCGTTTGGTTAGAGATTGACTGAAAATTCTTTGAATTTTCTATTTGATGAGAACTAGGAAGAACACTCTCCGAATTCGCCTGCAAATTCTGCGAGCTTTACCCCTGGTTATAGTGATATCGAAAATTCTGTGGATTTTCGATTCGTTTAGAAGAAGTAGGATTGAATTGGGAATTCTTTGGATTTCCAATTTGTTTATAAGAAGTAGAATGATTTTTGTTTTGTTTAGAATTTGAGTGAAAGTTTATTTGGCTTTCAATTTGAGAATTAATAGGCTGAAAGTTTTTGTTCAGTTTTTTATGAGTATCATTAACATCGAACGTTAAGTGTGAGGTATGGTTAACTGACAGAATTTGTGCTTTTCTGACCCTCTCTGTTCCGTCGGCCACTGATGTGCCTCCTTGTGCGGGCGTTTCGCATTTACCGGAAACTTTTATTGCTAGATTTTGCTGGACTAAATGTTTTATAGGGGTCTCGTCTCCTTCTAGTTTTCCAAACAGGATTTCAGACTGATCCACTACTAGTCTACTATTTTTATAGTCAATATTCGGATCGAGTTCATAAAAAAAATCGCTTCCGAATAAACCGTCTTCCTTAATTGGAAAATCATCATCAACTAAATGAAATTGTACTTTGATATGTGACAAGTAGAGCTTGTTTTGCCTGTAGTGTAAATTACTTCTTTCGTTATTCCCTTTAATAGTAACATTTCCTTAGTATCGATCAAATTTTTATTTTGACAGTTGCTTGCTTTTAATAAATTGGGTCCCGCACTCGAATCTAGAATTAAATTGATATCCTTACAAGTCAACGGGTTATTCAAAGTGATAATAGGCGAGATACCGTTTGTATTGAGGTGTACTTCCCTTATTGAGTATTTCGCTGTTCGTATTGTGCCGGCGGACGCGAATTACATTGGGTCTCCTACCTCGCATCCTGCTGCTGGAGGCCCTGTACATTTCCCTGTTGTGTTTCGTTACCATTTCTATATTTTCTTTTTCTATATTCTTCGATTACATGCCCCTTATTTTTACAATATCTACAGATAATTGGCGCTGCATTTGTATTTGCAAATGTAGCCTTTTGTCTGTGTAGGTATTGATTTTCGGGCGGCCTATCAGTTCTGTATGGCGTTCGCTGCTGCCATTGCGTCGGCCGTGTATTACGGTCCTCTGCGCGTGGCTCCACCCATGCGTCCTCATGTCGACCGCCTGGCGCGCGCGCATCTTCTCTGCCCATCGTTTGCTGGATATGCCCACACCTAAGTGCCGTATGTCCCTTTCTATTGCATATCTGGCACGTTTCTACCAAATTACTATCAATAAATTTTACGCTAACTCCTCTTTCTGCTTGCTATCCGCGACTATTTTCATAGTACTCGATACATCCTCTTGTTCATAACACGCGAAGTCTTTCTCTATCTGGATTGCTTCTGACGTCGTGGCCTCCAAATTGTGGACCACGCCCAATCACGCTTTGATAATCCAACGAAGTCTCCGTAAAAAGAATTTGACCAAATCCTGCTCTAGGCAAAAATGGAATTCTGCAATAATTCGCTTCTCCCGATTCGCGGTTGCTATTATTTCTTGTTCGACCGCGTGCACTCTATTTGAAAATTGGATCATGCTTTCGCTTCGTTCTTGTTTTAAATTAGATAATTCTCCGTGCAATTGATGGTATATTTTCGCGGTCCCGAATATTACATCTAAAAATTGAGCGATTTCATCAATAGAGTGGAAAGTCTTTTTTAACGCGGCTTTGTGTGCTTCTCCGTACAGTTTTATTTTTATAAGATTCGTGAGGTCTGTTTCAGCCGCCGGCGGCAAGATATTTTCTGCTTCTCTACACCCCTCTACGAATGACGTTAAAGAGATGTTTGACCCATTCTATTTCGATATAATTTCTAACGCGTTTTTGATTGATAAAGGCCTAACCTGCTCGAGTGTCGAGTTGATTATTCAAAAGTTTGGTGCTGACGCTCCATAATTTTATGTGTCTCTGCGGCTATTTTCTCTAAATGCATTCATTATTGTACTTCACGGCATGCTGTTACTAAAACTGTGTATTACTGGTGTGAATACTGGTTTGGTCTAATTTTCGTTGGCGTTAGTCGCGTTTTCGTTCGAGCTTTTTACCCCTTCGCTGTCCTCTATATTTTCCAATACAGAATGATATTGCGTATGATTGTTCGTAATATTTCCTTTAAATGTCAAATTAGGAATTCTGATCTCCGAGGCTGTAAAACGACCGTTTTCAATCCCTTTTACTACTAAACGCGGGTCTATTCGTTGATGTATTAAATCCCCCAAAATATTCACGAAAACCGGCTCGTTACAAAAATCCTCTATTTCGCTCTCGCTCAGGTAATCTCTTAATAATTCTATAGCTACTTTTATATTTCAACTTTTATATCTTTTATATCAAAATTGTTCGTCTTTTGCTGAAAGATCTTCTGCCCGTTTTGAATGTATTTTAAAGAAAAATTGCAATAATTCCTGTATCTACGGATTTGGTATATCTTTGAAAGTTGCTTCATCAATTTCTAACGCCCTCTTTAATAAAATTCCTACTACGTCGTCGTTTCATATGCCAGTCATATTTGTTTAGTCATTTTCTACGCATCTTTGTTCACTCTAATCCTTTTTACGAAGAGGCCCCCAAGTCTGTTACGTCCGGGTTGTTGTGCATCGCTAAATAATAAAGGTTAATGAGCCCAGTTTAGGTACTTGACGGTTAGGGTCACTCTACCTACGAACGGGCGGTGAACAGCGTAGGCGCACAATGACGGTCACAACAACAGCGGGGATAGATGGAAACACAAGCAAGCAGATATAAAAACGTAATGGGTTCCTGTGGCTTACCTTCTATGCAGTACTCTCGGGTTAAACCGCAGTCAGTGGGCGGTGGCACTCGGCTCGGCGTGACGCGTTCTCTGTTTGGTCCTTTCGTGCTGACTCGAGCGCAGGGGGATTAGGGTGTTGCGGGAAGTTTGAATGACGTTGCCGACAATGTATATTAAATTGTACTGGTACTTTTTTGATCTAAACTAATTGGTATAAGTATACGATTACACAATACAAGTCTCAATCTGAGTTATGGATACAAATTACAATATTCTTCAGTGGGATTTACAAGTTTAGTCATTCGTCAGGCAGAAGTTCGCCCTCTGAAGAAAACTAGATCAGAACAGCGTAGCGCTTGGTTGGCTAGTCAGCTTATATAGGCTGATTTCTGGACTTGGTGTCGTGGGAGCAAGCTTCGAGAACGTCCTAAGGGAGTGCTTAAGGGATAATATTTTTAGAGGACAACCTGAATGGGATTCCTTCTGTAATGTGTATGTTCGGTGTTCATGTAGGCTTACTAGGATATGTACGTGAAGGTGGAGGGAAATAATGCTGTCTGTATGGAGGGTGTGTGGCTTAGCCTTTTTCCGAGAAACCGTAAGTTGGTTTTACTGCATCTATTGTCCTAATTGTGGCAGTTCGTTCTAGTAACGGTTTTCCGTCATCATGGCTGCGGCTCTCTGGGGGTGCATAGAGAGAGTAGTTGTTCGCCCGTGCTGTGCATTGATGCTGATGGCCGCGGCGATTCGGATGACTTGGTGAGGTGTGTGAGCAGTCGGTCAGTCGTCTGGTTAGCCGGTGTATTCACGCCGGTCGACATAGTATGGTGCCTGATTAGCGGCAGATGGTATTTGTCTGGTCGCTCTCGCGTATCATGTGGTAATTGTTGTGTTGCAGTCTGTAGTCGTAGACGGCATATATAGTGGTATTCCTGTGCAATAACATGTACGTTGCTATGTTGTTTACATGTGTTTCATTATGCATATTTTATGAACCAATCAGAAATTTTTGATTTAAGGTTTGAAAAAATTCATATATATTCTACAGGTCATTTTCTACAAAAAATGTTGTAACAAATTTATCTCAAAAATGCACCTTATATGCTATAAAAATCATTAAACATTTCTTCTTTTGTAAAGAATAGTATACCGCAGATTTTTAATATGCTCATAATATATAGATATATTGGGTCTTGGGGTCTAACAAATTATATGTATACTTTGTTTACCATACTTAACTCATATAAAAAGTTTCAGCCATCAAAAATTTGTTGTCCACGGGTTGACGCAGAATATTCCATATATATATATACATTTGTTTCGCGATTGTCCGCTGCAAAATGTGGGTCAGTTGCCGTTACATATTTTTTTATAATATCGGAGGCCACTTCATTTCTTAATTTATTTTCCGATTCTACGTTAGCCATGTTTGAATTTCGAAAAAAAATTTGCTATCCGCGCTAATTGCTATTAGAATATCCCGGAGAGTGGGCCCCCAATTGTTACGTCACGCGTAAGCAATAAATGGCGCGAAGTTAATATTGAATTAAATCGCGTTCGCCTCTGGTTTTGGTCAATACTTTCGTAATTTACCTGGGAGTCGAGGCTTTAGCAAAAGCAGGATAGCGAAGATGATATTCAATATGATAGTAGTGAAAATAGGAAGTGCGAGTTTACGATACGATTACAAAGGCTTAGCAAGGTATTTTGGGGCATACGTTGTGTGCGTGTGTAGACCTTGGTTCCTCGTAGT